>QRFJ01000761.1:0-147331 GCA_006176705.1 Cocos nucifera
AAAATAAAAGAGAATTTAAAAGTTTTGGGAGCGGTCATGTGCAGGTGGACATGCAATAGCTTTGAGAAGATTGGGGTCAGGTGGATACGCATTGTGCCTAGTTTGCAAAAATGCTATAGTTTCTCAAGAAAAAGTTCAAAGAAATGGATGCAGCTGCTTAGCAGAAGGGATCCTACATTCTAGGGTGGTGTCCAAGAAATCAAGCATAGGTCTCAGTGGTGAAGGTCGTATCTTCAATGGGCCTTAAAAAAGTGGCACCCACAGCTGAATGAAGCGTAGGTTGGCTGAGGTGATATATTTGCAACAAGGGCTGTCCAGTGCACAGGAACAACGGGATCATGCAGGAGGTCTTGTTCGATAGGCTTTGCGCAAGGCTTGGAAGCACCAAGGTGGAAGATTATGAGGATTGTATGAGTGCCCAAGCCCTTGGGAGGCCACGGGAGAGTCAAGGGTTGCTCTTGAAGATTTCAGGGGCTTGGTTGGTGCTGTTCAAAAGATCGGGAGACATAAGGTGGGCAAGGAATAAAGCTGAAGAATCAAACTAGGAGGAAGAGATTTTTGTAAGGTTATCGGACTCGGTCCAAACTAGGTTGGCAAGTCTCATTGGACAGCAAAAGAAAGAGCTATGCATTCAATAACTACTGGCATGGCACAAGAACTGGGTTCGGTCTTCAGTTTCAGACCTGGAGCTATCTAGTGGAACATAGTTGGTCTCGGGTGCTGAGACACCAATTAGAACCAGCTCACCATTAGCGTGGGTAGAGTTAAGTGAAGGGTACCAGTTTGGGCTAAGGGTCTGGTTACTACCTCAGGGTCTTACAAGCGACATTATTGAAGGTCTTAAGATGGCTAATTCGAATTTATGGGGTTCCCCCCCAAAGGTTCCCCTAGAAAAAAAAATCCAAGAGGAAATTAGAGCAATGGAAGATATGGTGTACATGGGCCTTGAATTGAGTGCTTTCATGTAATTTGGATTTAGCCGGAGAGTTTTTTGGTCGGCCCTAATGGCTAAATATATAAATAAATAGGTTGTTTTTAAGATTTTCAGATTGGAACAACTACAGTCTTTTTCCCTCAACTCTCTTCTTCCTTCTTCTAGAGTTTGCCGTCTTAGGTGTCTTGAGAAGCCCTAGAGGAAGGGGAAGACGCTGCTCCCTCAAGCCCAAGAGAAGGGAGGTTGCCCCATCAAATTCCAGGTTGAGGATCAGTGGTTTGCCTGCCCATAGAAGAACACCAAAGGTTCTTAAATCTTGTGCTAAAGAGTCAAGGGCTTTCACAATATGGTATCCGTGCTTGGGTGTGATGTCGAGGATGGTTGTGCAATTCCGAGCAATAATCATGGAACAATCAAATGTGGTAAATCAGGAAGAGGTGATTCCAGTTGTGCGCTTACACTTTTGATCTAAAAATTATTGAATCCTACATTGGGATTTTGATAATAAACCAAAAGGCAATTTGAGTAATAGATTATTAAATTAACTAAAGGTTAATTTTATGAGGATGTGTAGTTGAAAATTTTAGGAAGCCCCAACGAAATCCTCTAAAGTGTTTCCATTTAGTACTAAATAAGGAAAGATTCATTATTCAAGATGTTAGAACGAAGAATTTTTAAAATTAAGATACATCTCTCAAGAGGTTTTAACGAATATTAGAAATCAATAAAATAACAAGGCTAGCCTACAAAGAAATTAGATGAAGAAGGATCATAAAACGATCCTTTGGCATCATTGGCATGCAAAACTGGTCGACGCACGTCTTTAGACCTGGGCCGACGCTATCTCGAGTGGAAGCAAAAAGAATAGAAAGGGATAGAAAGCAGATTTTTTATTTATGATCCAGGACTGAAGCCATCTAGTTAACAACTGAGCCCGACCTAGTGACAACCAAGGCATGATGCAGTTCAGAAAAGTAGCCTCCAGTCTAAAAAATTGAAGATGATAGAAATAGATTATTTGAGAATCTCTAAGAAACTGAGCTGATCCAGCTAAAAACTGGAGCCAACCTAGTTGTGGACTGAAGCCTCCAGTTAATAATTGAGCCGGCCCAATGCTGTAATGCTAGTTTGTCAAGTTTTGCTAGCTTTTTCACTCCAACATCCTTCCAACGCTATTTTTCAGTCTTCCAATGGCTAGATCACTTCTAGAAGCCTCCTACGCTTAACCTGTAATGGTGGAAAATCTTCAGGATGAAACTTAAGAAAATATTGGGAACACAGAGAAGAGACTTTATGAACTGCAAAAAGCTTCGCAAATAAGTTTTTTCAGTGCATTCAAGTTGTGAGCCAAAAGATAGTGAAAGAAAAGAGTGTTTCTTAGAGTTTTCTTGTCCTTCCAACATCCTCAACAGAGAGAAGTCAAGAACATCACCATTGTAAAATCATTTCCTACTTCTTTCAAAGCAGCTCAAAGAGAAAGAGATCAAGAACTTATAAAGCCAAAGCTTCTCTAATTTTCTTTCTCTTAAGCTCAAGAAGGTTTGCTTTTTTTGTTTATTGTATTTTTCATCTTTTATTTAAGTTTCTTAGGGTGGAGAAACTTGGGTTGCTGCATGCCTTGTGTTGGACGCGTTGTATGGTTTGGTTGGGTGAGGCCAAAGTAAAAACCAATCAGGATTGAATTGTTAGCACGAAAAAATAATCATTATAATGAATTGTGGTTTAGTGGCTAGAGTCAAAAATCAATTGGGTTGGATTGTGAACCCAAGTAAAATAATCGGACTATAAGCAAGCCTAATGATTATAATTGAATTCCTAAGTAGTTTACTTAGAAAGTGGACGTAGGTGCTGAGTTTGGCGCCGAACCACTATAAAATTATTATGTTTGTGATTGTGTGTCATTGTTCTATTGATTTTATTTACTGCACGTTATATTAGCTTATTTAATTTGGTACTTAATTAGTTTAATTTACTTACATCTTAAGCTAAAAAATTTAAAATACCCAATTCACCACCCTCTTGGAAAGCCATACTTGGGCAATAAGTGGTATCAGAATAGGTGCTCTAGTATTAGTTAATGATTAAGCTATTAAAGAGCAAAAGATCACATGGCAACCCCAATTAAGACTCCATTGGTTGAGGGACAATCAACCAATAGACCTCCACTATTTAATAAAACAAATTACATATATTGGAAAGCACGAATGAGGATATTCATCCAAGCATAAGACTATGACATATGAAATATCATAATGTTAGGCCCTCACACACCAATAATTATTATTGATGAAGTGTCCATTCCAAAATCTGAAAAGGATTGGAATGAACATGACAAGAAGAAAGCTCAACTTAATGCCAAAGCAATGAGTGTCTTATATTATGCTTTGGATGCTAATGAGTTCAATAGAATATCAACATATTCATCAGCCAAAAAAATTTGGAATAGACTTGAAGTTATCCATGAGGGTACTAATCAAGTCAAGAAGTCTAAGATAAACATATTAGTGCATAAGTATGAGTTATTTAAAATGAAACTGCATGAAACCATCACTGAAATATTTACTAGATTCACTGATATTTTGAATGGTTTGAAAAGTTTTGGAAAAGATTATGCTAACAGCGATATTATGCGTAAAATTCTTAAGTCTTTGCCAAAGAATTGAGAGTCAAAGGTGACTACCATTCAAGAGGTGAAAGACTTAAACACTCTAGCATTGGAAGAATTAATTAGGTCACTCATGACCCATGAGCTGAACATGAACCAAGAAAGAGAAGAGAAAGAAAAGAAAAAGAAGAGCATTGCACTTAAAGCTGCTGCCATCCATGAGGAAGAAAGTGATTCTAAAGAGAGTTTGGAAAATAATGAGGAGATGGCCATGATAGCAAGAAGATTCAAGAAATTAATGAGAAGAAGGAAGAGATTTGAACCTAGGAAAAAGTTTAACAACGGAGAAGATAGCAAAGAGAAAGAAAAAGAAAAAGAGCGAGAACAACCATCTATTTGCTATGAGTGCAAAAGGCCCAGACACTTCCTAATGGATTGTCCAATGTTGACGAAAAGCTTCAAGAAAATAAAGAAGAAAGCATACGAAGCCACATGGAGCAATGATCAGGACACTTCTTCAAGTAAGGAAGAATATCAAAGAGAAGAAAGGCAAACCTTGCCCTTATGGCACATAATAATGATGAGATAAATGATGATACTTTAATTTTAGATTTTAACATTTGAAGAAATTATATGATGCTTTCAATGACCTAGTTAAATGACTTTTAAAGAAGCTTATACATAAGAATAAGAACTAAAGAAGAAGAAAATCATCCTCAAGTAATGATAAAGATCAAAAAGAAGAAATGTGAAAGAATTTACAAACTAATCTAAATAAATCAAATAATGAAAAGATTATATCTTTACCAAGATGAAGTGGTAAAAGATTAAGATCCATAGTACATGATATATGCTAAGCTCTAAAAATCTGCAATAATAATTGAAAATCAAAAGATGGCTCTTGATAAAATCAGTATAGGGTATGATACATCAAGAAGGCAAAAGTCATTGAAAAATGTATATGCAAAATCTCAAAATTATGGTAGAACAATTACATGTTACAAATGCAATAAAATTGGACATAAATTTATTGAATGCAAAACTTTTAATTCAAGCAAAACAAAAGTAAAACAAGTTTGAGTTCCAAAAGAAACCATTTTTGCTAACCCCAAAGGACCCAAGTTAGCTTTGGTACCAAAGTTTGCTTGATTATTTGTATAGATGTGCTTGGCATCCGCAAGAGCTAAAAGAAGATGATACCTTGACAACGGATGCTCGAGGCACATGATAGGAGATAAATCATAATTTATCTCTCTTGAAGCAAAAGATGGAGGTATTATGACATTTGGAGATAATGGTAAAGAAAAATCATTGATCTCGATAATATCTTGATAACATCCTCCACTAGCATAGAAAATGTTTTATATATTGAAGGATTAATGAATAACATGCTTAGCATAAGCCAACTTTGTGATAAAGGCTTTAATGTTTCATTCAAATCTTCTCATTGCATTGTAACTAGCTCTTTAGATGAAAGTTTAAATTCATAGAAAAAAATATGGAAATGTTTATATTATTGATCTTGATGAACTTAAAAATAAAAATATTGAGTATCTTATTGCTATGAATGCTAAATTAAATGAATCAAGTTGGATTTGGCATAATAAATTAGGTCATGCAATTATTGACTGACTAGCAAGATTAATTAAACTTAATTTAGTAAAGGAATAACCTAAATTAAATCTTGAAAAAGATAAAATTTGCAAAGCATGCCAACTTGGTAAATAAATAAAATCTTCTTTCAAATCCAAAAATGTTGTTTCAAGCACTAGGCCTCTAGAATTACTTCATATAGATTTGTTTGGACCTATTTCAACTACTAGTCCTGGAGAAAAAAGATATGGCTTTGTTATAATAGATGATTTTTCAAGATATACATGGATTCTATTTTTATTACATAAAGATAATGCTTTTGATTTATTTGTTGATCTATTTAATAAAATAACGAGAGAAAAAATATAATATTTTACATATAAGAAGTGATCATGACACGAAATTTAAAAATCATAAATTTCAAAATTTTTGTTCTAAAAATGGAATCAATCATAAATTTTCAGCACCTAGGACATCCCAATAAAATGGGATGGTAGAAAGAAAGAATAGAATATTGATTGAAATGGCACGAACCATGCTTTGTGAAAGCAACCTTCTAAAATATTTTTGGGTGGAAGCTATTAACACCGCATTCTATGTGCTAAATAGAGCTTTAATTAGACCAATCTTGAAGAAAACTTCATATGAACTCTATAAAGAGAAGAAGCCAAATATTTCATACTTTAAAATTTTTGGATGTAGATGTTTCATTTTAATAAATGGTAAAGATAAGTTAGAAAAATTTGATGCAAAATTAGATGAAGAAATTTTTTTAGAATACTCATCACATAGTAGTGCATACGGAGTATTTAACAAAAGAACATTGATTGTGAAAGAATTTGTGCATGTTATTTTTGATGAAACTAACTCTCTTAAGATAAGAGAAGAAGAGCTTGATGTGGATGTAGAAATTCATGAAAAGAAATTGAAAGATATATCATTTGAAGATACTTCCTCTCAAAAAAAAGAAGACAAAGAGCAAGAAGTTGGAGAAGTGTTGTCACAATCTCAAGATGATCAAGGTACATCCTATTGAGAAATATGTCCTAAAGCCAATTATCTAAGTAGTAGATGATTGGAATTAGTATATGAGTTATCTAATAATAATAGTTATTTGGATGGTTCATCATAAAAGTTCTATCTTCCTTAAATGAACTCCTAAATTATGATGAAGTTCTAAGAACCACAATCAATCAATAAAGAAGGATTTGTCGAATGGTTCTTCAATTGTTCACAACCAAATGATAAGTTATTAATAAGGATGATAACTTATCGAGTGTAGGTTACTGTATGCCACATGCGTTGGTTGTCCTCATAACCAAGTGGTGTGAAGACACTGGTATGGCATTCAGGTAAAATGTAGGAGTATATCTACACTAAACATGACCAATGTAGCACTCTACTGTCAAGAGTAGATAGCTAAGACTAATGGATATAAGTGTCCCTCTGACCTAAGATCACCACGATGACTTGCAAGCAACTCACTATACTTTGATGCCGGACTGCCTGTATTTCTAATATAGATTCAAAAAAATTTTAGGTATAGTCAAGTACTTGAGAAATTGGTGTGTGAGTCAAGATGGGATTGACCACTCCTGATTAGCTTTAGAAAGAGAATGTCTCATTGTATTTCAATTTAGCAAAACCTAGGCCTAGGTAATCCTCGTGAGGAGTCATGGGATTTGCAAAATTTTGAGATGTAATAGAGATGTCTTGTATGAGTGTTGACAACATACTCAAGTTGTCTTGAGCATTAATGGTCAAAGGAATGAATTATACAGTAACCATAGGCTAGGGTTCTAAGAATGTTGCTTTGCATACGTTCGACCTATCTGGACATCAGGAACCATTGCTAGATGGTTACTTCGATTGGTATAGGAATTGGTTTCTATGCTACTAGCTTAGGTTCGAACTTATATGGTCATACACATAAGCGGTCGTAACTTAATCAAATGGTTAATCAATAATTGAGTAATCGGGGTGAGATCAAGTATAATTGAATAAGATTCAATTAGAATTGGTTTGGACTTAATTAGATTAAGTTTAATTGGTTTATTGGATAAGCTAATTGCAAGAGAAAAATAGTTCCTAGTTGGACTAGGACTTGAGTGCACCTAATTCCAAATTGACTTGAAATTTAAATCAAATTTAAATCTAGTTTAAACCTAATTTAATTGGATATTAGATACCGGTGGTCTTATATAATTTGTTGCAAGGACTATTGGAAAGTGGAATGTTTGAAAATGATGAGAGATACCTAAACGTTAGGGATGGAAGTCCTATTCCAATCCTAGCTTTAGGAATTATCAAGCTTATTTTCAAAAAAATATCATTTTGAGTGATTATCACCATTGTCCATCATTTATGATAAATATGATATCTATTGGCCTTTTTGTCAGAGATGATTGTCATTTATCAATAAAGAGAATTATTATAATATTATTATAAATAATATTATAATAATACATGGATAATAAAAATGATATTTTACATCTATACAGCTCGTTAAGTATAATGTACACATTTTATAAATATCCAAGTTAGATTATATCATGGATGTCTATCTTTGGCATTATAGGCTTAGTCATCTTGACAAGAATAGGATAAATGAGTGAGCTTGAGAGAAAAATCTCGACATCAATGATTGTGAATCATTGATAGCCTATGAGTCTTGTCTTCTTAAGAAGATGACAAAGTCATCTTTTAATGGAAAAGGTGAAGTAGTCGGCAAAATTCTAAGTCTCATACATAGTGATGTATGTCGACTTATGAACTTAAGTGCCAAAGGAAGATATTAATATTTCATTATAGATGATCTATCCTGGCATTGATGCATTTGAATTGAATCATCTGAGATGTTCAAAAGATTCAATAATGAAATAGGAAAATAAACTAGAAATGGTATTGAAACTCTTCGATCAGATCAAAGAGGCGAATACTAATCCAGTGAGTTTGTGACATATCTAGGAGAGAATAGGATTCTCTCTCAGTCAATTTTTTTTTGGAACACAATATATCTAAAAAAAGAAGTTGAACTTTGTTTGACATGGTTCAATCAATAATAGGGTTTACTTATCTGCCTATTTCAGGATTGTGCCCTTGTGACTACTAGTTTTACTCTGAATATATACCGAGTAAATCTATTGTAAATCTCCATGTGGGATATGGATTGAGCATAGATCTAGACTCTTTCAACTTCGGATTTAGGGTTGATTGGGCTATGTCATAAGTTTGCATACAGATAAACTTAGATCTTGGTCCAATAGGTATTTAAGGATTAATAATTCTACCATGCTGAAGAACATAAGATGTTTATCAGTAGTAGGACATTCCTTTTGGAAAAGAGTTTCTTAGAGAAGGAACTGATGCCTGTTAAGTAGAACTTCGAAAAGTTTAACTGGTAAAAATAAATCGATATAATCTAGTAAACCTATAGAATTGAATTTGATCAGATTCAATCTGGAGCCCATTAAAGTTGTACCTTCAAGGAGATCCGGTAGAGTACCACATTAGCTAGACAAATACTTAATATGTAGGTTCGGGATGGCTATCCTGTTGAGCTCGATGAGAACAACAAGGATCCAATCATCTATAAGGATGCAATGTAGTGGTCTGACTGTGAGAAGTAGCTTAGAGTCATATAATCCAAATTGAAGACCTTGAAAATCAATAGTGTATGGACACTAGATGATTCACCTGAAGGGGTAAAATCCATTAGGTGTGAATGGATTTTCAAAAGGATCAGAATAGCGCAGATAGGAAGGTAAAGACCTGTAAAGCCTGTTTGACTATTATCTCAATTTTGGAACATATGTTTTGAACATATGTCTTTGTTATGAATGAAGATAAATCCTGCATATATAAGTGGGCAAATTGTTCTGTAGTGTTATTCCTCGTGTTGTCTGTAGATGAAGTTCTCTTAATTGAGAATGACATTCCAGCATTGCAAGGAATAAAGGTTAGACTGTCATCTAATTTTTTCATGTTCAAGATTAGATATGGTATACTCACTAATATAGTGAGTAGATACCAGTCTGATCTAAGTGAGGATCACTAGAAGATTGTATAGACAATCCTCATGTATTTAGAAAATACTAAGGTCCATTGACTCAAATATGAAAAAACTGACTTAAAACATTTGGATGTTTTAATTTTAGTCAGAACAAGATGACAATAAGAGAATGTCGGATCATATCCTAATTGCAGGAGCAATCTGTTGGAAAGATTTCAAGCAGGACATTATAGCCTATTCAGTTAGTGATGTAGAGTACATTGTGGCATATGATGCTGCCATGTAAGCTGTGTTGTTACTGAGATTTATTAGCAGGTTGGGAGTGGCACCCTCCATAGATGATCCAATCCTATCATAGCACTAGAGCCATAGCTTTGGCTATAGAATTTAAGGACCAACATATTCTACATCACTATCACCTTTGACTATAGATTAGGATGATGTCAATCTTTGAAAGATTAATGAAAAAGAAGAACTTGACTGACCCATTTGCTAAGGCCTCGAAACTAAGAAGTTCTACGAACTCAAGTGGAAGATAGGATATTTGATATCATTTTGATTGACATTAGTCTAAGTGGGAGTTGTTAGGAAATGTGTCCTAAAGCCAATTATCTAAGTAGTAGATGATTGGAATTAGTATATGAATTATCTAATAATAATAGTTATTTGGCTGGTTCATCATAGAAGTTCTATCTTTCTTAAAAAGACACCTAAATTATGATGAAATTTTTAGAACCACAATCAATCGATAAAGAAGGATTTATCGAACGGTTCTTAAATTGTTCATGATCAAATGATAAGTTATTAATAAAGATGATAACTTATCGAGTGTAGGTCGTTATATGCCATATGCATTGGTTATCCTCAAAACCAAGTGGTGTGGAGACACTGGTATGGCATCCTGGTGAGATGTAGGAGTACATCTGCATTGAACATGACTAATGCAGCACTGTACTATCAAGAGTAGCTTGCTAAGGCCAATGGATATAAGTATCCCTCCGACCTAAGATCACCACGGTGATTTGCGAGCAACTCACTATATTTTGGTGCTGAACTGTCTGTATTTCTAATATAGATTCGAAAGATTTTTGGGTATAGTCAAGTACTTGTGAAATCAGTGTATGAGTCAAGATGAGATTGACCACTCTTGATTAGCTTCAGGAAGAGAATATCTCATTGTATTTCAATTTAGCAAAACCTAGGCTTAGATAATCCTCATGAGGAGTCATGGGATTTGCAAAATTTTGAGATATAATAAAGATAATTTGTGTGGGTGTTGACAGCATACTAGAAGTCGTTTTGAGCATTAATGGTCAAAGGGATGAATTATACTGTAACCATGGGTCAGGGTTCTAAGAATGTTGCTTTACATACATTCAACCTATCCGGACGTCGAAAATCATTGCTAGATAGTTACTTCGACTAATATAGAAATTGGTTTCTATGCTACTGACTTAGGTTCGAATCTATAGGGTCACATACATAAGTGGTTGTAACTTAATCAAATGGTTAATTGACAATTGAGAATCATTCTAAGGTCAAACATTCAATGAGATTGATGTTTGACCTAATGCAAGTGTTGCAGGAGTATCGATTAGCAATTGGATTGCTAATTGGCTTAATCTGATTAAGCAATCTAGCTGAGATCAAGTATAACTGAATTAGATTCAATTAGAACTGATTTGGACTTAATTAGATTAAATTTAATTAGTTTATTGGATAAGCCAATTATAAGGAAAAAATAATTCCTAGTTGGACTAGGACTTGAGTGCACCTAATTCCAAATTGACTTAAAATTTAAATTAGATTTAAATTTAGTTTAAACCTAATTTAATTGGATTTATAGTTAGACTAAGGTCACCCATAATTAGGTTTCATTTAATTTGGTTTGAATTAGGTTCAAAATAGTTTTGACCTAGTCAAACAAGAAAAGTCCCAGTTGGACTAGGACTCTCACTCCTTCCTTACGCCAATAAAAGTCAATGCCCATATTTTATTTCTAGATCCTTATATGATGTTATCCATGATAATAAGAGCTTCTCCATGCACCAAATATCTAAAGAGATTAATTAAAATTTAATTTGATCAAATTTGGTAAGTGGTTTGATTTTGTTTCCTTTTGAAAGAGTCCCAATACTCTAAAACACCTCCATTCCTTACAAAATTTTATCTCCATGCCTCTTTTTCTTTTGTGCACTTGTTTCCTTTGGTTTTGCATATGGTTTTCTGATCTTTACACTTAAAAAAATAAGGGGGGAGGCATCCAAGAGTTGGACGCCTCCTAAAACTCTTCCTTGGTCTCCTTTTAAGACTAGGTTTTGACCTAGTCTTCGATATATAAAAGGAAGGACGCCTCCTATCAGGTTTAGAATGTGTAAAATTGGAAAACTCATGAAAAAATTAGAAGAAAATGAGGAGAAGGTGTGGAGGTTTGGGGCACCAATTTTCTTGAAGAAAAGATCTTCATCAAGACATCAAATGTTGATGTCTTAAAGGGACAAAGGTAAGAGAAGATTGTCTTCTCTTTGTTTTTCTTTTAAGTACTTTTCTCTTATTTATTTTATATAATTTTTATATAATAAAAATTTGAGAGAGAGAGAGGATGAGGGTGTGGGGAGCTACGCTCCAAGATGTTGGGGCATGAAGATCAATTTTGGACATGATCTGATCATGTCCTAATGAGAGAAGGAAAAGAGAAGATGGTCTTCTCTTAGGGTTTCTTTGAGAACCCTTCTTCTCTATATTTTTGTATGATTTTTTTATTAGAAAAATAAGAGTTTGTGAGATCTAAAAATATGAGAAAAGTCTAGGAGAGAAGGTCTTCCCTTTGTCCAAGCATAAGGATGTTTTTAGGACATCAGTCGTTGATGTCCTGAAAGAGAAGATTTGCCTTCTCTTAGGACCATTTTCTAATGTATTTTATTTTTGATTTATGGAAGATCCAAAGGTTGGATTTTTCTTCTAATCCTCTTATTCTTCATCTCTTGGAATGTTCAATAGATCCAAAGAATAAATTTAGATTAATCATCTAGAGGGATCCGTGAGAAGCTAGCACTTCGAGCGGATCTTCGTTCGACGAACCTTCATTTTTGTTGCAGCCTCGTGTGGATCTCTTGTAGAGGTCGGATATATGTATAGCTCCAATGACAACAATAAAAATCAATCATGGAGTTCTCAACCCATGCAAGGTAAGAGATTTGATCTCTTCTCTCACCTAGATATGATCTAGATTTCAGATCTAGAATTATTCTAGATCTAGGATATTAATTTAATCAATATCAAATCCTTTTAATTTTAGATTTAGAATATATTATAACATGCTATAGGTCCTAGTTGTAGGGTTTAGTAATTTGATTACATGCATTTAGAGATTAAATGGTTTAATCTGCATGTTCCACTGGGTTATTTTTCAAAAATAGTTTGAAATTCATGCATGAAACCCTACATATTTTTCATCAATGGTATCCGAGCATCTAGATTCTTTTATAACATGTTCATATATGCTTTAGGATAAATCTAAAAATTAAAATTAATTAAAAATCACACATACTGCCATAAGGGTGTCCTGTTGTAAGGTTAATCCCTTACAATGAAAAGATTATCTTAGTATGTGCTGATCTGAATGTGAATCTTGAAATATCTAGATTAGATCTAAGAAATTTATGATTCAATTTTCTAATTTTAAATCTAAAACTAAATAGATGTTAGATCTATTTTAGATTATTTAGATTAGATCTAAGTAATATCGGATTGTATATACTGCTATATGGTTTATCCCGTACGGTGGAAAGGTTGTCCTAGTATGTGCTGACCCGAATAATCTAAATCATAAATATGTCAGATAAAATCTAAAATAATTTATAATTTATTTTTATATTTTAAATCTAATTTTAAATAATTTATGATCTGATCCATATGATGTGTTTTATGTTTAGATCTAGATCCTATTATTGCATATATTGATATGTGATTTTATCTTGAATCTAGAATGTATATGATATATTTATTTTATAGAATTTAAATGAAGAACTTACTTTCTACAAAATTCTAGATTCAAAATCCTTGGATATAATCAAAATATTAAAATAAATTAGATCTAAAACTATATATTGAATATGATTCAATGTAAACTGTTTATAATTTGAAAATATTTCAAATGATCAAATCAAAAATTAGTTCTAAGGTTCCATAAATCCAAATTCATAAGCTTGAACTTAATTGATAATTAAGTGATTGTTTAGGATCTAGATTTATGATTTGAAGATCCTAAGATAATTTCATAAAACATGGGTTAATGGATAATGGGTTAGCATTGATCAGGTCCTTAACTGGGTTAGACCTAGGGTTAGATTAAATGTGGACTTAGTTAGGAAATTGATTAGACTTAATTAATAGTTAATTATGATTAGGTCATTTTTTTAGATCAATTCAATAGTTGTAGTTAATCAAAGTCCATACATCTAACAAATGAATACTGATCGTGGCTCAATGGTTGAGCTCAAGTCTTTAGACAAATTAAATTAAAATTGATAAATCGATTGGTGTCTAAGATAAATCTGGCATCCTAAACTGGTGATTTTTAATTGGCTGCCCGCTTACCTAGCGATTTCTGATGGTGTCTAAGGCAAGCCTTGGCAGATCCTTCCACCAATCTCACTTACCTGACCAATGTGATTAATCAGATTTTGATTAGGTTGCTCATTGATTAGTACTAATCCATGTCACATAGAAAATCAGTGAGACTGATTTTATTTAGTGAGATTGATCTAGGTGCCCATGGACTGAAACTGATCCTAGTCCTTGTTGATGACTTGAGAAGTCAATGAAAGGACTTGACTTGGTGAAGTCAGTGAGAGCAAATTGGTCCATGTCCTTTCTATCCTTAAATAACTAATAATTTAAATCCTCTAATATTATTAGGTCCTTAAAATGATAAAGTTATGGAGATAACTGAGTCATATCCTCCCATTAAGTTGGATGATAATGGATCCATTAAGTCAATGATCATTGGAGGCCCAAAGGCCTAGTGCTTATTAACTAATTAAATTATTATTCATAATATGATAACTTGAAAGTGTCTCTTTAATGGTGGTTATGTTGGCCAACCAAAGTTGGATCTAATCATTTATTGGTTAGATGCACCAAGTATAGTCATGTTAATGGTTGGATCTAACCGGATCCTTATAGTGGAGGCCAAATCCTACTGATTAGATTTTTGGGATAAAATTAAATTATTAAAAATTATTTAAAGAAATAATTGATTATGAACCTATCCTTAGATGCTCATGGATTGGCCAACCAAAGTTAAGCTCATGTGCAATCGATGTGGATTCTAGTACCTACTAGAAAATTAAAGTAATTCTCTAAATTGAAGGTAGAGACTATCAATTCGAATAAAATAGTGCTGAACCTTTAGACTAAAGTTCAAATCTCTAGGCTTAAAGTAATTTATATACTTAGATCATTATTCTCTTTTCTCAGAATAAGGCTAAATCCTAATTGCTCAAATCACTATTAGACAGTGATGACTTATGGGACTCAACTTCAATAATTAGTATCAAAAGGTGAATTTGATTCAGCAGTACGAATGGGCTCGTGTTGGGGCTTCTAAGCTAGGTTAAAATAATTAGTCCAAAATTAACCTAAATCAAGCATATTGCTTCTACTATTAGAAGCTGGATCATAGGAAGAAGAATTGTCTTATTTTCCTTAACCATAATGAATAAGAGAAAGAAGTAAGAGTTGCTAATTAAGGATGTTATATAATAACATCTTAAAATTTTTCTATATGTAATTCTACTACCTAGGTATTAGATATCGGTGGTCTTATGCAATTTATTGTAAGGACTATTGAAAAGTGGAATGTTTGAAAATGGTGAGAAATACCTGAACGTTAGGGATGGAAGTCTTGTTCCAATCCTAGCTTTAGGAATTGTCAAGCTTATTTTTAAAAAATATCATTTTGAGTGATTATCACCATTATCCATCATTTATGATAAATATGATATATATTGGCCTTTTGGTCAGAGATGGTTGTCATTTATCAATAAAAAGGATTGTTGTGATATTATTATGAATAATATTATAATAATACATGGATAATAAAAATGATATTTTACATCTATACAGCCTGTTAAGTATAATGTACATATTTAATAAATATCCAAGTTAGATTATATCATGAATGTCTATCTTTGGTATTATGGGCTTAGTCATCTTGACAAGAACAAGATAAATGGGTGAGCTTGAGAGAAAAATCTTGACATCAATGATTGTGAATCATTGATAGTCTATGAGTCTTGTCTTCTTGGGAAGATAACAAAGTCATCTTTCAATGAAAAAGGTGAAGGAGTCGACAAAGTTCTAAGTCTCATACATAGTGATGTATGTCGAATTATGAACTTAAGTGCCAAAGGAAGATATTAATATTTCATTACAGACGACCTATCCTGGCAAGGATGCATTTGGGTTGAATCATTTGAAATGTTCAAATGATTCAATAATGAAATAGGAGAACAAACTAGAAATGGTAGTGGAACTCTTCAATCAGATCGAAGAGGCGAATATTTATCCAGTGAGTTTGTGACATATCTAAGAGAGAATAGGATTCTCTATCAGTGGATTTCTTTTTAGAACACAGTATATCTAAAAGAAGTAGTTGAACTTTGTTAGACATGGTTCAATCCACAATAGGATTTACTTGTCTGCCTATTTCAGGATTGTGCTCTTGTGACTACTAATTTTACTCTGAATATATATCGAGTAAATCTATTGTAAATCTCCATATGGGATATGGATTGGGCATAGACCTAGACTCTTTCACCTTCAGATTTAGGATTGATCGGGCTATGTCATAAGTTTGCATATAGATAAACTTAGATCTTGGTCCAATAGGTATTTAACAATTAATAATTCTACCATACTAAAGAATATAAGATGTTCATCAGCAGTAGGACATTCCTTTTGGAAAAGAGTTTCTTAGAGAAGGAACTAATACCTATCAAGTAGAACTTGGAAAAGTTTGACTGGTAGAAATGAATCGACATAATCTAGTAAACCTATAGAATCAGATTTGATCAGATCAAATTTGGAGCCCATTAAAATAGTACCTTTAAGGAGATCCAATAGAGTACCATATTAGCCAGATAGATATTTCAATATCTAGGTCTAGGATAGCGATCCTGTTAAGTTCGATGAGAACAACAAGGATCGGATCATCTATAGGGATGCAATGTAATGGTCTAACTGTGAGAAGTGGCTCAGAGTGACATAATCCAAATTGAAGACCATGAAAATCAATAGTGTATGGACACTAGATGATTCACCTGAAGGGGTAAAATCCATTGGGTGTGAATGGATTTTCAAAAGGATCACAACAGCGCAGATAGAAAGGTAAAGACCTATAAAACCCATTTGGCTATTATCTCAGTTTTGGAACATACGTTTTGAACGTATGTCTTTGTTATGATCAAAGATAAATCCTGCATATGTAAGTGGGCAAACTGTTCTATAGTGTTATTCCTTATGTTGTCTGTGGATGAGGTTCTTTTAATTGAGAATGGCATTCCAGCATTGCAAGGAATAAATGTTAGGCTATCATCTAATTTATCCATGTTCAAGATTAGATATGGTATACTCACTAATGTAGTGAGTAGATACCAGTATGATCTAAGTGAGGATCACTGAAAGATTGTATAGACAATCCTCATATATTTGAAAAATACTAAGGTTCAGTGACTCAAATATAAAAATAATGGCTTAAAACATGTGGATGTTTTAATTTTAGTTAAAACAAGATGACAACAAGAAAATGTCGGATCATACCCTAATTACAGGAATAATCTGTTGGAAAGGTTCCAAGCAGGACATTATAGCCTATTCAGTTAGTGATGTAGAGTACATTGTGGCATATGATGCTACCATGTAAGCTGTGTTGTTACTGAGATTCATTAGCAGGTTGGGAGTGGCACCCTCTACCGATGGTCCAGTCCTATCGTAGCACTGGAGCCATAGCTTTGGCTATAGAATCAAAAGGCCAATATATTCTATATCACTACCATCTTTGATTTTAGATCAGGATGATGTCGATCTTTGGAAGATTAATAAAAAAGAAGAACTTGACTGACCCAGTTGCTAAGGCCTCGGAACTAAGAAGTTCTACGAACTCAAGTGGAAGATAAGATATTTGATATCATTTTGATTGACATTAGTCTAAGTGGGAGTTGTTGAAAAATGTGTCCTAAAGCTAATTATCTAAGTAGTAGATGATTTGAATTAGTATATGAATTATCTAATAATAATAGTTATTTGGCTAGTTCATCATAGAAGTTCTATCTTTCTTAAATAGACACCTGAATTATGATGAAGTTTTTAGAACCACAATCAATCGATAAAGAAAGATTTATCGGATGGTTCTTAAATTATTCACGATCAAATGATAAGTTATTAATAAGAATGATAACTTATCAAGTGTAGGTCGCTATAAGCCATATGCATTTATTGTCCTCATAACCAAGTGGTGTGGACACATTGGTATGGCATCCTAGTGAGATGTAGAAGTACATCTGCATTGAATGTAATTAATGTAGCACTCTACTATCAAGAGTAGTTTGCTAAGGCCAATGGGTATAAGTATTCCTCCGATCGATGATCACCATAGTGACTTGCAAGCAACTAACTGTACTTTGGTGTCGAACTGTTTGTATTTCTAATATAGGTTCGAAATGTTTCTAGGTATAGTCAAGTACTTGTAAAGTCAATGTGTGAGTTAAGATGGGATTGACCACTCCTAATTAGCTTCAGTAAGAGAATGTCTCATTGTATTTCAATTTAGTAAAATGTAGGCCTAGATAATCCTCATGAGGAGTCACGGGATTTGCAAAATTTTGAGACATAATAGAGATGATTTGTATGAGTGTTGACAGCATACTCGAAGTCATCTTAAGCATTAATGGTCAAAGAGATTAATTATATGGTAACCATGGGCTAGGGTTCTAAGAAAGTTGTTTTGTATACATTCGACCTATCCAGACGTTGGGAATCATTTTTAGATGGTTACTTTGACTGGTATAGGAATTGATTTCTATGCTATCGGCTTAGGTTCGAACTTATAGGATCACACAAATAAGAGGTTGTAGCTTAATCAAATGGTTAATCAAAGATTGAGAATCATTCTATGGTCAAACATTCAATGCAATTGATGTTTGACCTAATGCAAGTGTTGTAGGAGTATCGATTAGCAATTGAATTGCTAATTGGCTCAATTTGATTGAGAGCTGAGATCAAGTCTAATTAAATTATATTTAATTATAATTATTTTGTACTTAATTAGATTAAGTTTAATTGGTTTATTGGATATGCCAATTGCAAGAAAAATATAATTCCTTGTTGGACTAAGACTTGAGTGCACCTAATTCCAAATTGACTTGAAATTTAAATTAGATTTAAATCTAGTTTAAATCTAATTCATTTAAGTTTATAGTTGGACTAGGATCACTCATAATTAAGTTGCATTTAATTTGGTTTGAATTAGGTTCAAAATAGTTTTGACCTAGTTAAACAAGAAAAGACCCAGTTGGACTAGAACTCTGACTCCTTCCTTGCGTCGATAAAAGTCAAAGCCCATTTTTTATTTCTAGATCTTTATGTGATGTTCTCTATGCCAATAAGAGCTTCTCCATGCACTAAATATCTGAATATATTAATTAAAATTTGATTTGATCAAATTTGGTAAGTGTTTTGGTTTTGTTTCCTTTTGAAAGAGTCTCAATTCTCCAAAACACCTCCTTTCCTTATGAAATTTTTTTTCCATGCTCTTTTTCTTTTGTGCACTTATTTTCTTTGGTTTTGCATGTGATTTCCTGATCTTCACACCTAAAAAATAAGGGGGGAGGCATCTAAGAGTTGGACGCCTCGTAAAACTCCTCCTTGGTCTCCTTTTAAGACTAGGTTTTGATCTAGTTTTCCAAATATAAAAGGGAGGATGCCTCCTATTAGGTTTAGGATGTATAGAACCTAAAGAATTATGAGAAAATCAAAAGAAAAGGAGGAGAAGGCATGGAGGTTTGGGGCACCAATTTTCTTAAAGAAAAGATCTTCATCAAGACATCAAATGTTGATGTCTTGAAGGGACAAAGGTAAGAGAAGATTGTCTTCTCTTTATTTCTCTTTTCAGTACTTTTCTCTTATTTATTTTATATAATTTTTATATCATAAAAATCTGAGAGAGAGAGAGGATGAGGGCATGGGGATCTATGCTCTAATATGTTGGGGCATGAAGTTCAATTTTGGACATGATTTGATCATGTCCTAATGAGAGAAGGGAAAGAGAAGATGGTCTTCTCTTAGGATTTCTTTAAGAACCCTTCTTCTCTATATTTTTATATGATTTTTCTATGAGAAAAATCAGAGTATGTGAGATCTAAAAATATGTGAAAATTGTAGGAGAGAAGGTCTTCCCTTTGTCCTAGCATAAGGATGTTTTTAGGACATCAGTCGTTGATGCCTTGATAGAGAAGATTTATCTTCTCTTAGGATCCTTTTCTAATATATTTTTTTTTGATTTATGGAAGATCCAAAGATTGGATTTCTCTTCTAGTCCTCCTCTTATTCTTTATCTCTTGGAATATCCAAGAGATCCAAAGAATAAATTTAGGTCAACCATCTGAAGTGATCCACGAGAAGCTAGCACTTTGAGCAGATCTTCATTCGATGAACCTTCGATTTTGTTGTAGCCTCGTATGGATCTCCTGTAGTGGCCGAACGCATGTGTGGCTCCAAAAGCGACAACAAAATTCAATTATGGAGTTGTCGACCCATGCAAAGTAAGAGATTTGATCTCTTCTCTCACCTAGATATGATCAAGGTTTTAGATCTAGAATTATTCTAGATCCAGGATATTGATTTGATCAATACCAAACCCTTTTAATTTCAGATTTAGAATGCATTATGATATGTTATAGTTCCTAGTTGTAGGGTTTAGTAATTTGATTACATGCATTTATGGATTAAATGGTTTAGTCTATATGTTTTGTTGTGTTATTTTTTAAAAATATTTTAAAATTCATGCATGAAATCTTGCATATTTTTCATCACATCCAACTTACCAAAGGAATGGAGGTATGATCATAATCATCCTAAGAAATTAATAATAGGTGATCCATCTCATGTAATTAAAACTAGATTATCTTTTAGGGAAGCTATGAATTATGTTGCATTTGTATCTCACTTAGAATCTAAAAATATAATTGAAGCTGAAAAAGATTCAAATTGGATATTAGCAATGTAAGAAGAATTAAACCAATTTGAAAGAAATAAAATTTGAAAACTAGTTGAAAAACCTAAAAACTTTTTTATAATTGGTACAAAATGGGTCTTTAGAAACAAACTTGATGAGAAGGGCAATGTAATTAGAAACAATGCTAGATTGGTTGCACAAGGATACAATGAAGAAGAAGAAATCGATTTTGATGAATCCTTTGCACCTATATCTAGACTTGAAGCTATTAGATTGCTCTTGTCATATGCTTGCTTTATGAATTTCAAAATTTTTCAAATGGATGTAAAAAGTGCATTCTTGAATGGACTAATTCAGGAGGAAGTTTATATAGAACAACCTCCGGATTTTGAAAATCAAGAATTGCCAAATCATATTTATAAGCTTAAGAAAGCACTTTATGGACTAAAACAAGCTACTAGGGCTTGGTATGATAGGTTGAGCAATTTTTTATTAAATAATGACTTTAAAAGATGTAATGTAGATAAAATAATATTTATTAAAAGAAAATCAAGTGATCTATTGATTATCCAATTATATATTGATGATATTGTATTCGATGCTACTAATGAAACTTTGTGTAGAGAGTTTGCTAGTCTAATGCAGGACGAGTTCGAGATGAGCATGATGGGAGAGCTCAATTTTTTCCTAGGACTCCAAATCAAGCAGTCAAATGAGGGAATCTTCATCAATCAAAGCAAATGCTTCAAGAAAATGTTTAAAAAAATTTGGGACAGAGAATGTCAAAGAAAGTGGCACTTCTTTGAGCATAAGTTGAAAGCTTGATCAAGATCCAAAAATAAAAGTAGTAGATCCTAAGCCATATCGAGGTATGATTGGATCTTTACTATATTTAACTACAAGTAAATCGGACATAATGTTTAGTGTATGCATGTGCGCATGTTATCAATCAAATCTCTCTTTACATTGTCTATATACTTTTTGATAATGACAAAAAAGAAGAGAATAATGAGTATAAAATGATAATTGATAATTGAAATACAAATTAAGTAAAAATTGATAATTGAAATATAAATTAAGTGAAAAGAATGAAAAGAATGGGGCCAACAACCATTACTTAAGTAAGAACTAAACAAAAAAGGTGCAAACAATAGCGATTCAATTGTAATTATAATTATGAAAGATATCATAACTCAAATTGCTAAATTGAAACCTCGGCACATAGTAAGGGGGAGCAATATAAAATTTGACTTAAAATTGAATAGACTTATTATATTCAGGAGGAGCATATGTAAATTGATAAAATCTAAATAAATATGATGTATGAGTTAATTGGTAAGATTGAATGAAAATATCAATTTGAAATATAAAAAAAAGTTATACACAAAAGATTTTGTTATCAACAAAAAGGAAGAGATTATTGATCCTAGATTAATTTTGATGATAACAAAAGTATTTGAGTATAGATTATTAAATTACTAACATTATTTGTGAGAATGTGTAGTTGTAAATTTCAAGAGCTCACAAACTCCAAGTGTTTCCATTCATCTAAATGAAGATTCATTATTTAAGATGTTAAAGAAGATATTTTAGATTGGATACATCTCTGAAGAGATTTTAATGAAGGTTAAATCAAGACAAAATGGCAAGTCTAGCCTACCAAGAGATTTGAAGAAGAAAAGATCACAAATGGACTTTGGCATGCATGGCATGCAAACTAGGCTGACCTAGTCTTAGACTAGGCCGACCTAGTCTTAGTGGAAGCAAAAGACGAAAAAAACAAAAAGTAAAACTTTTCATGACCTAGGAGACTGAGCCGACCCAGTGACAACTATACCGATCTAGTCAGAAAAATAGCCATCCCAATCTCAAAAAATAGAAGATGACAGAAACAAGTATTTTGAGATCTCTGAGGTCTAGCTGAAAACTAAGCTGACCCAGTCTGGATTGAGCCGACCCAGTTAAAAATTGAGCCGGCCCAATGCTTGTAACAGCTAGTTTTCAGTTTCACAGCTTTTTCACTCCACACATCTTTCAATGACTATTTTTGGTCTTCCAATGGCTAGATCACTTTTAGAAGCATTCCTAGCTTACTTGTAATCGTAGAAAACCTTAGAGATACTTAAGAGAATATTTGGGATAAGAGAAGAGACTTTTGAACTTGCAAAAAGAGCTTCCAAATAGTTTTTTAGTACATTCAAGTGTGTGAGCCAAATAGTAAAAAGGAAGGAGTGTTTCTTAGAGTTTTCCTTATCCTTCCAACATCCTTAATCAGAGAGAAGTTAGGACTTTATCATTAAAGATCAATTTCTACTTCTTTCAAGCACTCAAAGAGAAGAGATCAAGACTACAAGCCAAGCTCCTAGATTTTCTTCTCTTAAGCTTCAAAGAGTTTGCTTTTATTTTGTTTATTGTATTTTTCATCTTTGTTTCAAATTTCTTGGGGTGAGAAACTTGGGTTGGTCCAAGTCTTGAGTTGGATGTTGTATGGTTTGATTGGTAAGCCAAAGTGAAAATCAATCAGGATTGATTATTATCCTGAGAAAATAATCATTGTATGGTTGTGGTTGGTGAGCCAAGATTGAAACCAACTGGGTTGGATTGTGAATGCAAGTAAAACAATCAGACTATAATTAAGCCTAATGATTATAGTTGTATTTCTAAGTGGTTTACTTAGGAAGTTGACGTAGGTGCTATGTTTGGCACCGAACCACTATAAAATCATTGTGTTTGTGATTGTATGTCATTATTCTATTGATTTCATTCACTGCACATCATATAGCTTATTTGATTCAATACTTAATTAGTTTAATTTACTTACATCTTAAGCTAAAAAATTTGAAATATCCAATTCACCCCCCCTCTTGAGAAGCGATACTTAGGCAACAAAAATTCTCAATAAATTATCTTATTTTGAGCTTATTGTATTGATTTTAAATTTTCAATCAAATGCATTACAGTCTTTTCAGTTTGTGCTTCCATGTATTTATTCAATTTGATTTACTTGATTTAAAGTACTATTAATTTAAAATAGCATCAGACAAATAAATTGTTCTTCAATGTTGAAACTTGCTTAAAGTGGTATCATTCATATACTGATTTCATAATTTGATTTGTTTAAACTTTCTTGATATTCTTGAAGATGAATTGAATTGAAAATTCTTTTACTCTTAGAAATAAATTTATAAAATTTTTAATGTATAATGTAAGATCTTTATAAAATTATTTTTAGTTCTGATACTATCTTTCATACTCTTTTGATACACACCTTTTCAAAGTTTAATTGATTAAAACTTCTTGGGAAAAGTAAAGAATAAATATTAAAATTGGTGTCAATTTTTTTTTGTTATACTTATTTTATTTGAAAATTTTTATTTTTAAAAAATTTAATTAAAAATCTAAATTGATGGTATCAAATAAAAATTTGGCATCAGACTTACTTTACTTGGTATCAAATATGCTAAAATATCTTAAAAAGCTCTATCCATTAATATTGTAATGAAAAATCTGAATTTAAACCTTTTAGAATGGGAGAGGAGGATATCAATATAAATTTGGTATCAAACATGCTTATTTTCATATTAAATATCCCATAAAGTTTAAATTTAATACTCTCTTAAAATTAAATCAAAATTTTTTAAATTTGATATATTTTTTAAAAAATTTTGATTGATTTTGATGATATGTTTCAATGATTTGTTTGATGCATAAAAATTAAAAAATATATATATTATGCTTTATTTTTTTGTTCAAATCTTTGAAAAGCTCTATTCCTTTTAAAGCTTAAAAGTATATATTTAAAAATATGATCAAAGAGTTACACTTATTCAAACTTTGATATTTGAATTCAAGAAAATTTTTAAAAGAGATGCTATGTCTTAAGCATATTTTAAATTAAAAGATAAGTTTTCAAAGGAGAGATGATTCATTTAACTTTATTTTTTGAATTTGATACATCTCCCATTTGATACACTCTTACATCTTATTGATTTTGATGGTTTTTCTTAATCTTTTCCATAATCTTTTTAATATTATCAAAAATAAAAAGAGAAATATTGAGTATATGCTTAATGAATTGATGCGTAAAATACTCAATAATTTGATGCTTGAAATTTTAATACTCATTAATTTGAATTAAGACATTATAGTATAATGAGTATATAAAAAATATGCAATGAACTAAAAATAAATTAAGAATATTCATGAAGTATGCATTCATGTGTTTGATCAATTACTTCATGATACATGTTGGCCAATTTTAATTGTATGTGGTGCTTATCTTATATGGCTAACTATTTGTACTTCTGATATGTAATCTAAACTCAATATCCTATTTTTACATATTTTGGCTAAAACTATTTACTTAATATATGACTTTTATGACTGTTGATATGTTGGCATCATATTTTATCATGAATATAGAACATTTTTTTATATATAGTATCAATTATATTATGGATCATCTTTTAAGGAGCATGTTCTTCTTTCTTATTAAAAACAGAGAGTAAATTTTATTCAAAACAAGAGAAGAGTAGTTTTTAATTGATGATGTCAAAAAGAAGGAGTAAATATATTATTTGGTATAAGCAATAATTATTAATTGATGATGTTAAAAATACATGCATGATCATTGGCAAATTTCTTTTATATCCCCTAATCTCTTTTCTAAAAGAAGTAAGTCAGTTTGTAGAAAATGAGATTTATACTATGATTTCTCTATCCTTGTGTGGTAATGATGCACTATGACCATCTAACTATAGGCATTGATATTATGTCTTCATATTATAAATCTCATGACTTAAAAATTTGCATCAATTAAATATATTTATATATTATCTTAATTTAAATTTAAAATCCCTAATGGCACTATTTTACTTCAATGTTCTAAGCATGCCTTATTTTGCTTATACTTAAATATTTTGTCATCATTAGAAAAGAGGAGATTATTATTCGAAGAATTGATTTTGATGACTATAAAATATTTGAAAGAAGTACTAATAATTTTTGTCTTTGGAAGATGTTCAAATGTGTATTTCAGATCATACAAGAACTTTTAGATTGATAAAAATGCTTGGAAAAGGCTAAAACTTCAATTTAATTAAGTTGGAGATCAAAACAATATTATTCGGAAGCTTTAAAAGTATTAGAGAAGAATTTGGAACCTTTGGAGGCTATTTGGAAGGTTTTGAAGGTTGAATTGACAAAGATGCTTGAAAAAGGTCAAAGATGTTATGTCATCAAGTTGAAAATCAAGATGATATTTGTCGAAAGCCTAAAAATTATTAGAAAAGAGTTTAAAACTTTTAGAGGTAATTTGGAAAGATTCGAGAGTCAAAAAATAAAAAAAAACATGTTTGGATAAAAAAAATCGACCCCTTTTAAAAATTGCTGCTTGGCATGCTTGTTTTTGAGTGGCACACAAAAAGGGTCGATCCTGGAGTCCACCCCTTGCTAAGGGCTGACCCATGGGTTGACCCGTGTTGTTCTGCTACCCAAAAATAGAAATTATTGTTTCTATTCTGCCACACAAGGATCGACCCCTGTGCCAGGGGACGACCCTAGGGTCGACCCCTGCGATTGAAACTTTCATAATGGCTAGTTTTTTATCCATTTTTAGTGCATTATATGTCTAATAAATGCTCTCTAATGGCTCTAAATGGATATTAATTATTCTCTAGCTTTGATTGAAGATTTAAAAGGTATTCAAAAGGAAGGAAAGTATTTTTGAAAGAAAAGTTCATTCAAATTGTGATCTCTATTGAATACCTAAGAAAAAGAGAAAAAAAGAGAGGAACCAATCTTCAAAATCAGAGGGCTTTCAGGAAGAAATATCTCCATCATCTTTCACATCCTCTCAAGCATCAAGAAGAAAAGTTGAAGCATCTTTTGAACAATCCAACATCAACTTCTTTGAGCTTCAAAGAGTTCTAATTTTTATTTTCTATTTTTATGCCAAAACTTATATTTTTATTTCTTTACAAGTTTCTTTGAGGGAAAGAAACTTGGGATTTAGGCCGGTCCAAGCTCATAATTGGATATTTTATAGATTTTGGTTAGTGAATCTGAAAAATCAACTGGGTTGTTAGTGAATTTGAAAAACTAACGGTATAAGATTTTGGTTGGTGGTCTTATGAAAACTAATTTTGTTTGTTTATGAGTCTAGAAAAACAAACACGCTGTAATCAAGGGAGAATTATAGTGGTACTCCCAAGGGAAGCTTGGAGAGTGGATGTAGGAGTGGGTTGCTCCAAACCACTATAAATTTTTATGTGTTTATGCTGTGACTTCTTTGCTTGCATTATTTACTTATAATTCTTGCTTAGCTTAGTTTTGATTCTTGTTTAGCAACATATATGTTTTAATTCCACTGCTACAAATTACATTCACTATATAATCTCTTAAGTTGATTTAATCAGAAGCACATAATTGACATAGAGTTTAATTTCATTAAAATTTTATAAGAACCTAATTCACCCCCCCCCCCTCCCTAGGGATTACAACCTGTAAGCAACATTTTTTTTTCCTCTTTTCCTTTGGACCTCCAGTCTAGATCCAATTTATCTTTGATTCGCTCCAATTTATTTTCTTTTAACTAGAAAATTAAGCTCTTTTTATTGGCAAATATTTTTCTACAAAAGATAAATAAAAATATTAATTTTTAATAATAATAATAATAAATTAATTCATAAATTAATACTTTTATTACTGTATTTATGGTAATTATCAAATGCAATCACCTCTTATTAGGAGTGATTGGTTTCATATTAACCTACTCACAACTTTTATACATAATCCACCATATCCAAAACATCCCGTACATGACTAAGTCGTGAATTAGTATGAACCAAAATATGAATTTATGTGCATAAGGTTTCATAGTGGTTTCAGGTCTAAGGATTAGTTGCATTACTCTCACTTAGAGAACTATCTTTTGACATGCAAGTAAGGCTCCATAAGATATGCTCTTTCAGCGAGTTAATTCAATAAACTCATTCTCTAATGAGCATCCATATCAATATAATAGTATCTAATACAAGTGATAGTTAGATCAATCATCCTCTCTTTTGAGCATGCATAGGATGTGTGAGTTTTATCAAAACATTGATCCCCAACATAATATTCCAATGACTAGGGATATTTTAGATTAGGATTTTAGGTCATACTAGTATGATCTCATCATAGTCCTAAAACTATTGTCCTAATCTATAGGGTTCATCATAATCTTAATAATAAGTATAAGATGCAACATATAATGAAACAAAAAGTCTTTATTTATTCATAAAATATCATGTACATAAGTAGGAAGATCAAAAAAAATTCTATTGCAATATAAATTACGATTCGCTTGTAGGGCATAATTCTTTCAAGATCTCCTAGATGCTTATAATGAAGAATTTATCTATGAAAGAAATTCTCTCAAAGAAGCTAAGTCAAAGTAATTCAAAAATGAAATCCTAAGTATTTGATTTAGTGGAGTCGACTTTAGAAGCATAAAAGCCAAACCCTGAATTACCATAGGAAGAAAGCAAAAGAGATGAAATTTAGAAAGTTCGGGAGTTGACCCCTAGAAGTGATGAGTCGACTTTGGTTTGTTGGAGGTCACTAGCATGGATGGCGAGTTGACTCCTGTGAACCAAGAGCCGACTCTTTCAGTGAAGATAAAAAGACTAAATTTTTGGGATTGCTGCTCAAGTCGACCCATGAAATGGTCAAATGGACCTCTAGAGAAGTCGAGTCTACTCATGAAGATAGTGAAACAACTCTCTTAAGAAAGATAGAACATATGATTTTTCAGACCTAAGGATGATTTGAATCCTGAAGAGGTCGATTTGACTCATGGACAGCTCAAGTCGACTCCTGAGGATCTAGAGTTAACTCCTAACATGGAAAAACTATAATAGCTAATTTTTTTGTACTTCTCTAATGGCTATTTCTTTACTCTAACAACTATTCTAATCCTTTCAATGGTCAAAACTCATTCTTCAGCCACTTTCAAGTTTATTAAAAGCTAAAGAATCATTTGTAAAATAAGAGAAGAGTGTTAGAAAACATGCAAGATTTCAAGCTTGTATTTCAATTTTTTTTTTGAAATCTGACACAGCGAAAGATGTAGATTAAACTATTTAATCTACTAATACTTATGATCTAATCACTAAATCCTACATCTAGGACCTACAACATGTTATGATGCAAATATAAATCAAAAAATTAAACAATGATGGTTGGTATTGATCGAATCAATACATAGATCTAGAACTATTCTAGAAAACCTAGGTCATATCTAGGTCAGATAAAAGATCAAATCTTATACCTTTGCATGGGTTGAGAACACCGTAGTTGAATTCTGTTGTTGTTCTTTATTGCTTGGAGCTGCATAGTGCATCCAACTTCTACAGGTAATCCACATAAGACTGCAACATAGATCAGAGGTTCGTCGAACGAAGTTCCGCTCAAAGTGCTAGCTTCTCGCGGATCCCTCCTGATGGTTAATCAAAAAAATATATTCTTCGGATCTCTTGGACACACCAAGAGATGAAGAACAAAAGAAGGAATAAAAGAGAAGACCAACTCTTGGATCTCCCTAAAATCAAAAAATAAAAACTTAAGAGAAAAGCCCTAAGAGAAGATGCATCTTCTCTTTCAGGACATCAACTATTGATGTCCTGAACACATCTCCATGTCAGGACAAGAGGATACATTCTTCTCTAAAAATTTTTCATGCTTCTAGATCTCTTTCTCTCTGATTTTTCTCATAAAAAGGTCACCTAAAAATTGAGAAGAAATGGTTCTCAAAAGAATCCTAAGAGAAGACCATCTTCTCTCCTCTTTCTTCTCATCAAGACATAATCAAATCATGTCCAAAAGAGACTTCATCGAATCAACAATTGGAGCGCCCATCCACCCATGCCTTTTCATCTCTCTCTCAAATTTTTCTCATAGAAAACTACTCACAAAAAACTAAGAAAGAAAGGATCTTGAAAGAAACTCCTAAGAGAAGACAATCTTCTCTTACCTTTGTCTCGAAAAGACATCAACAATTGATGTCTTAATGAAGCCTCTCCTCCAAGAAAATTTGCGCCCCAACCTCCCACGCCTCCTCCTCCTTTTTCTCTACTTTTCATGTGGTTTTTCCCAGGTTTTACACATCCACCCTTAGGATAGGAAGTGCCCTTTTATTTAAAAGAAAGACTAGGTCAAAACCTAGTCAAAATAACGAGTCTTAGTGGCGTCCAAGCCTCATTCCTATTAAACATGGGGAACTAGGAAATAACACCAAAAAAAAAAGGAATAAGAGGTGCACAAAATAAAAGATGGCATAGTAGAAAAAATCAAAAGAGAAAGGGAAGAAGTTTGGATTCTTGGGACTCTTTTCAAAGAAACAAGCATAAAAAATTTCTAGTTTTGACCAATTCAAAACCAATTCCAAAATCTCCAGATATTGAGGCATGGAATACCTCTCTTAGGCATAGAAAAAAAAATCATGTAGACTTCTGAAAATAAAAAGATGGCATGGGCTCTCTTAGGTGGCGGAAGCAAGGAGGAGTCCTAATCTAACTAGGACTCTCTTATTTTGATTATGTCGAAACCTTTTGAACCTAATTCAAAATAGTTTTGAGTTAACCTAATTAATAGATAATCCTAATTTAATTAAAAATCTAGTTAAATTAGATTAAATTATATTTAAATTTAATTTAATTTTTAATCAAACTAGAAATCAGGTGTAATCAAGTCCTTATTGAACAAGGATTTGTTCTCCCTTGCAATTGGCTTATCCAATAAATCAATTGGACTTAATCTAATTAAGTCCAAATCAATTCTAATTAAAACTAATTTAATTAGACTTGATCTCAGTCCAATTGCTCAATTAAATTGAGCTAATTAGCAATCCAATTGCTAATCGATCCTCCTATAATACTTGCACTTGATTAATCATCAACCCCATTGATCATTCGATCATCGAATGATTCTCAATCATCGATCAACCATCCAATCAGATAACAATCTCTTATATATATAATTCTATAGATTTGAACCTAAGCTAGTAGTACAGGAATCAATTTTTATATCAATTAGAATGACCATCTAATAATGATATCCGACGTCTGGATAGGTCAAATGTATGCAAAGCAACATTCTTAGAATCCTGACCTATGATTATCGTATAATTCATCCCTTTGACCAATAATACTCAGGATGACATCTAGTTAGCTATCAACACTCATATAAGTCATTCATATTATGTCTCAAAATTTTGCAAATCCCATGACTCCTCACGAGGATTATCCAGGCCTAGGTTTTGCTAAATTAAAACATAGTGAGACATTCGCTTCCTAAACTTAATCAGGAGTGGTCAATCCCATCTTGACTTACATACTGACTCTACAAATACTTGACTATACCCAGAAATCTTTCATTACAATATTAGAAATATAGGTAGGTTGGCATCAATGTACAGTGAGTTGCTTGCATGTCACCATGGTGATCTCAGGTCTGAAGGATACTCAAATCCATTGGGCTTAGCTAACTATTCTTGATAGTAGAGTGCTATATTGATCATGTTTAATGCAGATGTACTTCTACATCCCACCTATATGCCATAACAGTTTCTCCACACTACTTGATTATGAGGACCACCAACACATATGACATACAGCGATCTATACTTGATAAGTTATCGTCCTTATTAATAACTTATCATTTGATCATGAATAATTTACGAACCATCTGATAAATTATTCTTTATCGATTAATTATGGTTCTAAGGACTTCATCATAAGATAGGAGATCATTTAAGGAAGATAGAACTTTGATGATGAATAAGCTAAATAACTATTATTATTTGATAATTCATATACAAATTCCAATCATCTATAACTTAGATGATTGACTTTAGGATACATTTTCTATTAACTACCACTTGGATTGAAGCCAATCAGAATAGTATCAAATACTTATCTTCTACTTGAGTTTGTGAACTCCTTAGTTTCGAGGCCTTAGCAAATGGGTCGATCAAGTTCTTCTTTTTTGTCGATCTTCTAAAGTCAATGTCATTCAGATCTAAAATCTAAGATGATAGCAATGCAGAATATGCTATTCTATCAATTCTTTAGCTTGATCCAATGCTATGATTGGACTAGACCATTGGTGGAGGGTGCCACTCCCAGCTTGCTAATGAACTTGTGCCACCACACAACCTATATGGCAGCATCAAATGCCATGATGTACCCTATATCATTATCCAAATAGGCTACAATATTCTGCTTGAAACTTTTCCAGTAGATTGCTCCTCCAATTAGGATAAATTCATGACTTGACACTCTCTTGCTATTATCTTGATCTGACTAAAAACTAGAATCAAAACATCCCACAAGTTTTAAGTCAGTATCTTCATATTTGAGTCACTGGACCTTAGTATTCAAATACTTAAGGATTGTCTATACAATCTTCCAGTAATTCTCACTTGGATCAGACTGGTATCTACTCACTATCCTTAGTGAGTATATCATATTTGGTCTTTAATATGGAGAAATAAGATGATAACTAAACCTTTATTCTTGTAATGCTGGAATGTCATTCTTGATTAAGAGAATGTCATCCATAGACAATGCAAAAAATAATACTATCGAATCATTTGCTTATTTATAGATGTAGAGTCCATCTTCGTTCATAGAAATGACATACGTTTAAAATGCATGTTAAGAGATAACAGCCAAATGGATTTTATAGGTCTCTACCTTCCCATCTGTGCTATTCTAATCCTTTAGAAAATTCATTTGCACCTAATGGATTTTATTTCTTTAGGTGAATCAATCAGTGTCCATATGCTATTGATCTTCATAGACTCAATTTGGATTTTATGGCTTCAAGCCACTTTTGGAGATAGACCTCTACATAGTGTCCATATAGGTGATCAGATCTTAGTTCTCATCGAGCTCAACAGAATTGCCATCTCAAATCTAGATATCGAAGTATCTATCCAACCAATGCATTACCTTATCGGATCTCCTTAAAGGTACCAAATTAATGGGCTCCAGATTTGATCTAATCAAATCTAGTTCTGTAGGTTTACTAAATTGTATCAATTCTTTCTACCAGTCAAACTTCCTCAAGTTTAATTTTTCAAGCATCAGTTCCTTTCCTAAGGAACTTCTTTTAAAAAAAAAAGCCTTAATACTAATGAACATCTTATGTTCTTCAGCATGGTAGAACTAATAATCTTTAAACACCTATTGGATCAGGATCCAAGTTTATCTATGTGCAAATCTTTGACATAGGCCGATCAACCCAAATCTAAAGATGAGAGAGTCTAGGCCTATGCTTGATCCATATCCCATATGGAGTCTTTGTAATAGATTTACTCAGTGTAAATTTTCAGAGTTAAATAATTAGTCTCAAGAGCTTGACCCTAAAACAGACAAACTAGTAAATCCCATCGTGGATCGAACCATGCCTAACAAAGTTTGATTTTTCTTTTCTGATACACTATGTTCTAGGAGTCCACTATAAGAAAATTCTATTCTCTCTTTAATATATCAAAAACTCATTAGATAAGTATTCACCTCCTCGATCTGATCCAGGAGTTCTAATATCCTTTTAAATTTGTTTTTCTACTTCATTATGGAATCATTTGAATATTTCAAATGATTCAAGCTAGACGTACCCTTACCAAGATAGGTCATCTACAATCGTAATGAAATATTGATCTCCTTGACATTATCTAACTTGGGTATTTACTAGATGTGTACATTAGTATTTAACAAGCTATGTAAATGTTAAATGTCATTTCTTTGTTGTCAATGTATTATTGTAACATCATTCATAATGATATCATAATAATGTTTCTTTATTAATAAATGATAACCATCTCTGGCCAAAAGGCCAATAGAGGTCACATGTTAATAAATGATGGACAATAGTGATAATCACTCAAAATAACATCATTTGAAAATAAGCTTGACAATTCCTAAAGCTAGGATTGGAACAGGACTTCCTTTCCTAACATTCAAGAATCTCTTATCATTTTTGTTAGGGATAAATCCCGCTCCTGCCAAAGTCCAGTCTGATGCTTAGCCTAATATAACTGGTAATCATAGAAGAGCTTCGATCAAAAATTTTTTCTCTAGTGGTCGAACTCCTCCAGCGGTCGAATCCCTGTCGGACTCCTACAGCGATTGAACTCCTCCAGCAATCGAACCCCTTTCGGACTCCTGCAGCAGTCGAACTCCTTCCGAACTTCTCCTTCAGTCAAACTTCTTCACCAGTCGGACTCCTTCTGGACTTCTCCATCAGTCAAACTTCTCCACCAGTCGAACTCCTTCTGGACTTCTCCATCAATCGAACTCCATCCAAATTCCTCCAGTGCATTACTTCCAGATTTCAAGTAGTATTTTTCTCGGATGATCCTCTCTAGCTGTATTCTCTTTAGGAGTCCGAACTCCTTTGGAATTGATATATGTCAAAGCTCTTTACCAACCAATGCCTACTTCCTCCGGACTTTGACTATTAAATCTCAACGAATGGGCACATCACGATAATGGACACCTCTCTCCATAACAAACTCCATGTGGCCTCGAGCGGCCTACTATCAGATGGTTACGATTGTCATTTATCAGTCTGCTACAGGCAACCCCACTACTAGATGGTTACGACTGTCATTATCAGTCTGCTATGGGTGACACCTCTCTCCATAATAAATTCCACGTGGCCCAGAGTGGCCCATGATTGGATGGTTATGACTATCATCTATCAGTCTGCTCTAGGCTCCATCTATAAAAATGGATCCTCCAGATATATTTTCTCTAAGCTCTCTTCTTCTTCCAAAAATTTTGCTGAATTCTTGCTTGAGCACTCAATTTCTGTTGGCCAGAAGAGCTGACTTGATCATCAGAGGATCCTATCGGAGCCACCACCACCGACTCCGGACGGAACTTTATTTTGTAGGTCACCGATGGCGACCTCTTCTTCCTCAACTTTAGCTCGATCCGACGTCAACCAGATTCTGCACCAATAGGATTGGCGCTAGAGGAAGGGCCCTCTATTCCTGAGGTATCCTTGTTCTTAAAGGAGTGCTCGATCGACCTTATGGATCTTCTTCTTCAAGGTTCATTTCCATCCTCTCTCTCAATCCCACTAAATGCCTCTAAAGGAGACAACTACCTGGAGATCTATCGCTTCTATCATTAGATCAATCCATTCCTGCTCCACCGTCGGTGCTTCAACCTCCTCCTACACCAATAGTCATGCTAGATCCAGAGCGATTTAACCTACTAAAGCAGTAGGTTCAGGGCCTCACCAAAATGGTGTAGGCTATGCGGCACCCTCGATGGCAGTTTCGCTAGAAAACCCACCATCGAAATGTCAGAAATTGGTCCCAAGGAGGAGCACTTGGGCTAGCATACCCATCGCCCCTGGAAAGGAAAAATAGAGAGTAGAGGATTCTTGTTCAGATCATGATTCTTCTCCAAAAAAGACCTTCCTCATCTACAGTCGGAGGCCTTCCAAGATCTGCGATCGAGATGACATCCTCGATCAGAAACTATGAGAGATGGACCGATGGATTGAGAAACTTTGCCACATCGCCCTGGATCACCATGACAATGTCCGCACCGATCTTCCTTTCTCTCCTCGAATTATGCAAGAGTCAATTCCGTCGAACTTCAAGCTCCCCCAATTTGAAAGCTACGATAGAACCTCTGATCCGGTCGATCACCTGGAGGCCTTCCAAGCCATGATGTTGCTCCATGGTGCACCAGATGCCATCTAATGTCGAGCTTTCCCATCTACCTTAAAGGGAGCAGCAAGAGACTGGTACTCAATTTTGAAGTCAGGTACGATCTTCTTCTTTGGCCAAATGAGCCATCAGTTTGTGGCTCACTTCGTCAGCAGCCGACGTCCGCATCGAGTTCGGATTTTTTGATGAATATCAAGCAGAAGGAGGAGGAATCTATCCAGGCTTATATCACCCAATTTAATGTTGCTGCATTGGAGGTCCAAAATCTAGACCAGTCTATTGCAATGGCCATGCTCAAGGGCGGCATTCAGAAGAATGATTTACTATTCTCCCTAGAGAGGAAGTACCTTAGAGACTTTGCCAATTTGCTAGCTCGGGCTAAAGGATATGCCCGAGTGGAAGAAGCCTTCAAGTTGAAGGATGAGAAAGCCATAGGAGAGCAGTAGATAGGCGGGTCTAATAAACCCGCAGCTGATGGAAGGCCGAATGAAGTTTGGTCATGCTCACAGACTCCCCCCGAGCGCAAGCAAGCCCGAACTCCTCCTCGAGCTCATTATCAAAGAAGCTCCAACAGAAGGGCACGACGAAGTTCTCCCCTCAGAAGGTTTGACGACTACGCCCCCCTCAATGCTCTACAGATGTCAGCCTGAAGCAAGAGAAGATCGACCGAGGGCACTATCACAGCCAGAACCACCAAGGAGGAAGGAACAATAAGGAGATCGATCATCTCTCGGCATCATTAACACTATCTCTGATGGACTTAGTGCTTCGATGAGCCACCATCTCTCAGCCCCAGAGCCAAGAGAAGCTGGTCATAAATTGGATAGACCCATATGAAATAGAGGAGGTCGTCCGGCCTGGAGCTTATCGTCTAAAGGAGTTCGAAGGAACAACACTCCCACAACCTTGGAATTCAGAAAATCTGAGAATGAAAGAAGCAATCAAAAGTGGTCATGTTAGGAACAGGAGGAGAACCTCATCCTAACATGGGCAAGTTGAAGACCTCTGATTATTTAAGATAGGAGGAGAATCTCGTCCTAATGTGAGCAAACTCAAAGGCCTCATTCATTTTAGATGAAGTGAGGTGAGAGGCCCTAACAATGGTCCTAATGTGTCCCTATATCCCATTCGGAATAGAAGGAGAACCTCATCCTAACGTGAGCAAAGTTGAAGACCTCATCGATATATGACAAGATGGAGGGAGAGGCCATACTGACGATCCCAACACTTCAATAGGAGATAAGATCTCCTATAACCTCGGCTGGAGATAAGATCTCCTCAAAGCTTCAACTTCAACAGAAGATAAGATCTCCTATAACCTCGGTTGGAGATAAGACCACCTTCGAGCTTTAACTTCAATAGAAGATAAGATCTCCTACAACCTCAGCTAGAGATAAGATCTTCCCTGAGCTTCAACAAAAGATAGAATCTTCTTTAACTTGAATAGGAGATAAGATCTTCCACAACCTCGACTGAAGATAAGATCTTCCTCGAGCTTTAGCTTCAACATGAGATAAGATCTCCTACAACCTCAGCTCGAGATAAGATCTCTTCCGATCTTCAACTTCAACAAGAGATAAGATCTCCTACAACCTCAGTTGGAGATAAGATCTCTCCCGAGCTTCAATAGAAGATAGAATCTCCTTCAACTTCAACAGGAGATAAGATCTCCTACAACCTCTGCTGAAGATAAGATTTCTTCCGAGCTGCAGCTTTAATAGAAGATAAGATCTCCTACAATCTTGGTTGGAGATAAGATCTCCCCCGAGCTTTAGCTTCAATAGGAGATAAGATCTCCTACAACCTCGGCTGGAGATAAGATCTCCCTCAAGCTTTAACTTCAAAAGAAGGTAAGATCTCTCTCAACCTCCATGGGAGACAAGATCTCTTTCGAGCTTCAACTTCAATCGAAGATAAGATCTCTTTCGAGCTTCAACCTCAATGGGTGCAGAGCCCAAAAAATAACTTTGGTAGTCATCTTTATTGTACTCCCTTTGAATTTCAAACTCTGGAGTGGGGGGACTATTGGTGGGGATAAACCACACGTCCGTTGAAGTTTAGTCTGATGTTTAGCCTAATATAACTGATAATCATGGAAGAGCTTTGATAAAAAGTTCTTCCTCCAGCAGTTGAACCCCTCCTAGACTCCTTTAGCAATCAAATCTCTTTCAGACTCCTGCAGCAGCCGAACTCCTTCCGAACTTCTCCTTCAGCCAAACTTCTCCACCAATCGGACTCCTTCTGGACTTCTCCTTCAGTCAAACTTCTTCACTGATCGGACTTCTTCATCAGTCGAACTCCATCCAAATTCCTCCAATGGATTACTTTCAGATTTCAAGTAGTATTCCTTTTGGATGATCCCCTCTAGCTGTATTCCCTTTTAGAGTCCAAACTCCTCTAGAATTGATATATGTTAAAGCTCTTCACCAACCAATGCCTACTTCCTCCAGACTTCGATTATTAAATCTCAACGAATGGGCACATCACGACAACAAACATCTCTCTCCATAATAAACTCCACTATCAAACAGTTACGACTGTCATTTATCAGTCTGCTACAGATGACCCCACTATCGAACGGTTATGACTATCATTATCAGTCTGCTATGGGTGACATCTCTCTCCATAATAAATTTCAAATGGTGCCGAGCGGTCCATGACCAAATGGTTACGACTGTCATCTATTAGTTTGCTTCAAGCTCCATTTATAAAAAGGGACCCTTTAGATAAGTTTTCTCTAAGCTCTCTTCTTCCTAAAATTCTATTGAATTCTTGCCTGAGCACTCCATTTTTGTTGGCCAGAAGAGCTAACTTGATCATCGGAGGGTCCTGCCGGAGCCACCACTACCAACTCTGAATGGGACTTTATTTTGCAGGTCACTGATGGCGACCTCTTCTTCCTCAACTTCAGCTCGATCTGACGTCAACCAGATTCTGCACTAATAATTTTCAAATATTTTAGTTACTTGAAGTCCTTGCAATGAATTGCATAAGACCACCAGTATCTAATACTCAGGTAGTAGAATTACATATAGAGAAACTATAAGGTATTATCATATAACATCCTTGATGAGCAACTCCTTACTCTCTTCTCTTGATCAGCCTATTGAGGTCAAGGAAAGCAAGATAATTCTTCTTCCTATGATCCTACTTTTAATATTAGAAGTACTCTGCCTGATTCTAGTTAGTCTTAGTCCTTTTATTTTCACTAGACTTAGAAGCCCCAGCACAAACCCATTTATATTGCTGAACCACATTCAACTTTCAATACTGATTATTGAAGTTAGGTCCTATAAGTATATCATTGTCTGACAGTAATTGAAGCAATTAGGATTTAGCCTTAATCTAAAAAAAAGAATAATAACCTAATATATATGAATTATTTTAAGCCTAGAGACTTGGACTTTAGTCTAAAGATTCTTCTACTATTTTGTATGAATTGGTAGTCTCTACCTCTAATTCGAGGAATTACTTTAATTTTTTAGTAGGTACTAGAATTCACATAGACTGCACACAAGCCCGACTTTGGTCAGTCAATCCATGTGCATCTGTGAGTAGGTTCTTTAACCAATTATTTCTCTAAACAACTTTTATTAATTTAATTTTGCCCCAGAACCCTAATAAGTAGACTTTGGCCTCTACTGTAAGGATCTAGTTAGGTCCAATCATTAACATGACCATACTTGGTGTATCTAACCAATAAATAATTAAGCCCAACTTTGGATGGTCAACCTAACCATCATTAGAGAGATACTTCCAAGTTATAATATTATGAATGATAATTTCATTAGTCAATAAGTACCACACCTTTAGGCCTTCAATGATTATTGAGTTAATGGATCCATTATCACCCAACATAATGGGAGGCTATGACTCAGTCATCCCCATATATAACTTTGTCATTTTAAGGATCTAATAATTTTAGAGGATTTAAATTATTAGTGAATTAAGTATAGATAAGATATGGATCAAATTGCTCCAACTGACTTCACCAAGTCAAGTCTTCTCACTAACTTCTCAAGTTATTGATGAGGACTAGGATTAATTTTGGTCCATGGGCACGTAGATCAGTCTCACTAATTTCCTATATGACATGGGTTAGCATAAATCAATAAGCAACGTAATCAAAAGTTAATTAATCATATTGACCAAGTAAGTGAGATCAGTGGGAGGGTTTGCCAAGGCTTGCCTTAGACACTATCAAAAATGGCCAGGTAAGCAAGCTGCCAATTAAAAATTATTGGTCTGAAAATGCCAGACTTATCTTGGACACCAATCGATTTATTAGTTTTGATTTGGTTTGTCTAAAGACTCGGGCTTAACCACTAAGTTATGATCAATATCCATTTATTAGATGTATGGACGTTGATCAACTACAACTATTGAATTGATCTATAAAAAAGAAATAATCTAATCCTAATTAACTAATAATTAGATTTGATCAATTTCTTAACTTAGTCCATATTTAATCCAACCCTAGGTCTAATCCAGTTAATGACCTGATCAAAGCTAACCCATTATCCTTTAATCCATGTTTTATGAAATTATCTTAGGATGAGGTCCTAAGATGAGGTCCTTGCAGTTGCCAATTTGAAGATGAGGTCCTTTTATTAACTTTGTCTTGTACGCACGAGATTCCAAATGTTATGAAATCTAGATCTGTTACTCCTCATTGGGCATAAAAGTTTGTCTAGGAAAAAACTTTACCAATCTATGGTTCTTGTCGTGAGATCTAGTCTGTAATGAAGAAATTTGGCCTGAGGAGAGTCTAGTTAGATGGGGACTCTACCAGCTTCAAGGTCGAATAGTTTAGATTATGTAGGAATTGAATGTTCAGCCTGTTGCTTAGACGATTCCCCTCACTGTTCAAATTCATCAAAGAAGCTCGATCGGAGTCTGCCACTAATAATGAAGGAACTCGATTACTTTCATGATCAACCACCAAACTCGTCTGGACGAGGTCTACAGCGTGTTACGAATTTTGTAGTTTACTCATGCAGCCTAGAAGATCGGTCGGTGGGTTGAAGATTAGCTACCATGGGATCGGATGCCAGGCGAAACTTCGGTAGGAGCGGGTTTAACCCTAACAATAGTCTCCATACTCTCGAGTTCGAATTTTGAAGGAAGGGAGTGAGAAGAAGACAACTACCAAAGTTCTTTTTCGATTTCCATGCTTATTGGATGAAAAGTTCTAGCTTTTTCCACGTTGGCGTCGAGATCTTTTCGACACAAGGTGACTCGAAGAGACAATTTTCCAAAACTCCCGTTGAAACTCTACTCGAGGCATGGTGCAATTAAAGTTCCATCCATTGTCCATTCTCTACCATGATGAGTGGGACACGCATCAACCAAAGATCAGCTGGAGGAGACCAATAATCATAACTACCTTGGGCTCTTCGAATTTTTTAAGCTCATCTTCTTCCTTCAGGACTCCATCTCGACTAAGACCCTCTCTCTCCTCCTCAGGTTTTCATCTTCCACCTACTCAAGAGTTCCAACCTCCTCCACCATCTTCCCCGATCCTAGGTGTCCTTTCCTTCGATTTCCATCACGCTCATCATCCCCCTACTCTTCCCAATCAATTTAGGTTAGTTCCAAAACCTCTTTTTTTATTATTCCTACATCTTCTATATCTTCGTCTATTCAATTTCTTTAAGTAAGTTTTAAATCTTATTTTTCTTAATTTTTAATATTTTTTGAAGCCTTGTTTGATCCGTATGTCTGCCAAAGAATCGTGGTCAACCTATTCTAGAAGTTCATCCTGCCTGGCCCTAATGGATCCATCAAATAAGGACACCAAACCTATAGAAACATCCCGACCTCCATTCATCCCTGACACCATCCCTTGTAATCTTTGGCATGAAGACCTCTCTCTAATTAGAATCCAGTTCGAGATTCCTTTCGAATATGAGCTCAAACTTTCTGATCCTAGTGATCAAGCCTACTCCCCTCCTCTAGGTTGCATTTATTTGTATGTTGAGGTCCTTCGAGCAGGACTTAGGTTACCAATTCCTCCTTTTGTGATCACCCTTTTTAGATTCTTGAACATCCCCCTACTCTTTCCAATCAATTTAGGTTCATTCCAAAATCCCTCTTTTGATTATTCTTGCATCTTTTATCTCTTCATTTGTTCGATTTCTTCAAGTAAGTTTTAAATCTTATTTTTCTTAATTTTTGAGATTTTTTGAAGTCTTGTTTGATCCATATGTCTGCCAAAGAATCTTGGTCAACCTATTTCGGAAGTTCATCCCGCCTGACCCTGATAGATCCATCATATAAGGACATCAAACCTGTGGAAACATCCCGACCTCCTTTCATCCCTGACACCATCCCTTGTAATCTTTGGCATGAAGACCTCTCTCTAATTAGAATCTAGTTCGGGATCCCTTTCGAAAATGAGCTCGAACTTTCTGATCCTAGTGATCGAGCCTGCTCCCCTCCTCCAGATCACATTTGTTTGTATGTTGAGGCCCTTCGAGTAGGACTTAGGTTACCAATTCCTCCTTTTGCGATCACCCTTTTTAGATTCTTGAACTTCTCCTTTGCTTTTATGGTACTAAACTCGTTTCGGTTCATTATAGGATTTTTTTTCTTGTGCATCATGGTTGATGTCCGACCTATCCTTTCTTTGTTCTATAACTTCTTTACTTTTAAACATCATCCTACTGCCAAAGATTGATGGTATGTCCTCCCCAGTTCGATAAGAAGGGGTTGCTTAAGGATTCTCTTTCTTCCATTCACAACTGGAAGGAGAAATTTTTCTTTGTTTCATGTCCCTCCTTAGAATTAGGACTTCCTTCCTAGAGGGATATTAGGGATTCAGCCCACCAAGCTCCTGGACTTGAGAAAGAAGATCGGGACTCGACCGACAGACTAAAGAACTATCAGGCTCCTTTGATTTCTGAGCTTCTGGATGACCAAACTTTATTTAACCTCAGTCTCAATCCCCTTAATCCAACAGGTAGTCCCCCATAACCAGTCGATCTTAAATTATTTTTCTTCTAACTTTAACCTTTTCTATCATATAGAGACTCTGGAAGAACACAACCATTTGTCCAAAGAGAACAAGTCGCTCAAGAGAATGGATAATTCTATCAGGAAACCATCAAAGAAGGCTCGCATTGGAGAGCCGACCTCGGTCGTGCTGATCTAGGCCATGCCTATCCCTAAACCCATCATGACGGTGCCGAGCCCAATGATACCCGATGAAGCCACTCCTCCTGCACCTCCTGAGCAATGGGAGGTTACAAAGAAGAAAAGGAAGGATAAAAATGCCATCACCAAGAGGGTCAGGGGAAAAGTTGGATGCTCTAGCGACGAGAGCTCCAGCTAGGAGCAAGATTCTTTGGACGATCATGAGGTCGTCCAATCTTTGATGGAGGGCAGCATCCTCCCCCATATCATTAACAAGATGGTTCAGATAGAGAATGCGAAAAGATTCAACGAGTCCATTTACTATCTCAAGGTAATTGATCTTTCCCGATTTTGATTGAATATAGAATGTACTTTTGAAGTTCTAACATGGTTTCCATTTCACAGTTGGGGAATTATCTATTCACCCATTTGAAGGTAGCAAACCTCTACCAAGCTAAGGCTTCCAGAGCCATTTAGGAAGCCCAAGCAGAGACTGAGAGGGTTCGAGCCAAAGTTGATTGTTTGAAAGTGGCTTTGGAGGTTCAATCTACTGAGGTTGAGTGCCTTCGAGAGGCGCTACGAAAGAAAGAGGAAGCAGCGACAGGATTGAAGGCTGCATTGGCCCTCGCTGAGGAGAAGAAGAAGAAGATGGAAGAGGAGATCGACGTTAAGAGAGAGTAGGCCATCGAGGCCTTCAAATCTTCCAAAGACATGGAGAATATCAAGGTTGCCTTCACCTAGGAGGCCATTTTGGAGGGGTTCGAGATCTACATGAGGAGGGTCATGAAAAACTTTTTAGAGGTGGATCTCGACCTTCTAACGAACAAGCCCAATGATGAAGCCAATCCTTCCAATGCTGGTGCAGACGCTGGTGCTGCTTCTCCTATTATCGAACCTGCCCCCAAAGTTTCAAAAACTTTTGCTGCAATGCCTGAACCTACTCAGGAGCCAAAGGTGACAAAGAATGCTCTGACCTCATCTGTTGCTATTCCTCCCGAGGTCAAGAATTTTTATTAGTTATACCTTTTTCTTTTTTCCTTCCAATGTATACAAATCATTTTGAGCATTGAGAATATATTTCTTCTCTTTATATTTGTGCGTGGTGTGTGTCATTTAGAATCCTTCTAGTGATTAAAGCTTTGACCCATCGTCTCTAGCCGAGGCTGAGCCACTACCTTAGGGTGTTCCTCTGAGGTCCATAGTTAGAAATTCTTTAAAAAGAAATCATCACTTGAAGAGGAAATTAAAGAAAATCGAAGACGAGCTTCAAAAATTAAGAAAGAGCTATTCTAAGGCTATGGTTGAGGTTACCCGCCTTCAGAATTTACCCAAGAAGGATTCCATTGACTCTATAAGGAAGAAGAGTAACTTGAAGATGGAGCTCAGAGAAGTCAAGAAGCATGCCAGTGATAAGTCTTGGATGTTGACTACGAGAGTCAGCTCTCTTGAGGTTGAGCCTAATGGCATGAGAGAGATGATTCATTCGTTGGAGGTAAGCTCGCCATGGTCCTCCGACAAGGAGCAGTATGGTTGGGATTGGTTGAAGAAGTTTTCCGACCTTTAGAAGAAACTTCATGGCATCGAAGTTTAGCATAACGATTATTGACTTGGCTGGGTGAAGAAAATGTCTCAGCTCGAGGACAAGCTCAAAGCGGCCAATGATAAGGTGGCTCATCTTTGGAAGCAATTAGCTGATAATCAGGAGATTGGTGCCAGCCGAGAGTCAGAATAGCTTGCCTCTTTAAGGAGCTCATTTGGTGATCTTTCCAAACTATATGGAAAGGAGAAGGCCAAACTGCAATAGCTGAAGATCCAAATGACTTATGAGCAGCAAGCTGTTAAAGATGCGGAGGCTAAATCGACTATCTTGAGGAAGATGTTGTGTGAATCGGAGGATGATTGTCGAAGGGCTAATAACTTATTTCACGAGATCCTATTGAAGAGGAAGGAGCTTGAAGAAGAAGTCGTAGGCCTGAAGCAATCTCTTGTGATGGCCAGGGTCAGTTGCCGAAACCTAAAGAATCTAGTCCTTCAGAGGACTTCGTCTATTTCTTTATTTTGTACATGATCTTGTAGATCTATTACTTTGTAATAAACTTCGACATCAATGAAATAGCGCATCCTTTAATTGTCTCCTTGTTTTGTGTGGATTTGATGCTTGTTGATTTCTCCATTTCTTTTATTTTATCTATTGAAAAAATATCTTTCTCTTGTTTTAAATAACTAGAGGTCTTTATCTATGTCAGGACGAGGTTCTCCTCCTGTTCTTGACACAGTTGGCCTTTACCTTTGTTAGGACGAGGTCTTTCTCCTATCCCTAATAAGATCATTGGAGCACAAAAAGGCCATTGTAAGGGTCTCTCTCCTTCTACTATCTTAAATAATTGGAGATCTTCATCTGTGCTAGGACAAGATTCTCCTTCTATTTCTAACATGGTTGGTGTTTACCTTTATTAAGGTGAGGTCTTCCTCCTATCCCTAACAAGATCATTGAAGAAGCAATTAGCTCCCTCTTATTAAATAATAACCTCTCATTAGTGATTCTATTTTGTTGCTTCTTTGGCTTCCCACTTAATGATAGGCACAAAGGCCTTAAATCCTTCTAAATAATTAGAATGACTCTAAAGTGAAGGGAAATCCTGATTTCCCGGTCCAGGTTCGTTCAGATCTGATCAGATCAAGAGATATATTTCAAAAATTTTTCTCTTGATCCCAATCAGATCTTGATATGTTTTAGATCTGATTCTTATTATTTTAATAAAATAAAATTAAAAGATAAATTAAATCAAATTTAATTTACCTGATCTGGGTAATCCTATTACCCTGTTGATGATCCTGTTTGCAGCGGAAGGTTCTGGATCTTAGCCACGCAAGCGCCTGGCCTCTACCGGTATCCACTCGGGTTGGATCTGGAGATCCTCTTCTTCTCTATCACACCTCCAAAAATCAGATCTGAATCTGATCTGGAGGATCTTCAAAACTCTTTTGAAGATGAGCAGTCGTCCTTTGCAGCAGCGCAGCCTTCTTATTTTTGATCGCCTTTCTTTGATCTGAATCGCACCAACCAAGGTCCAAAACTCCTTTTGGACGTGGAGAGCAAGGGGAGAAGAGACTATGGCATGGAGAAGGAGGGGAGAGGCAGCCTTGGGGCATGGAGAAACTATGATCTCATCATATCTCTTTATCTCATACAATCTGAGTTGGGCGTACAGGGTCTTATTTATAGACTAAGCTGTGATCCAACTCCTCTTCTTCCCAACCAATCACAACCCTTTGTGAAATCAGATCTAAATCTGATTGGTGGGAATAGAGTCCCCTGGATTCCTCCTTAGAGGGTGCCTAAGACCAGTCAAAGTTGGTTCTTAGAAGAACTCTAATTGGAATCCAAAAAGGAGATGGAGTCCTTGTCCAACAAGGACTCCTAGGCGCCTCCAACTTGGGCACACGCCTAGGGTGGCGTGCGCCCTTCTCCTTGCCAGGTTCTGGCAGGGGGACAGGCCCCCACCAGCTCTCCAATAGGTGCATGACATGTGGTCAAAAGTCAAAGTGTCAATGGTCAACGTTTGACCAGTCAAAGGTAGACTTTTGACCAAAGTCAAAGAACAAGAAATGGCAGGTGACCAAAAATGGCAGGTAGTGTCTTACAAATAAGACAACCTTTTCTGACTTGGACAACCTCCTGTCAGACCATATGAAGGCCTCTGTTTGAGCACAAACTCCTTTGGCTCAGACAGGACAACTTATTTATGATAGCAAAAGAAGAACGTTAGGTTCAATCGAGTGCTAGCACGATTTCCTTGAACCTAATTGAATCTCATTCAGATCAATTGAACTAGATCAGTTCAATTGATGATCACCAGATTCAAACCCTTGTTTGTGTGACCCAGTTAGGTTCAGTTCTGTATGGTAATGGGATATGTCATGATCTCTATCATCGACATCATCGAAACTCCTTTCGATGGATCAGAACTCTTCTGATTCGAACAGCTAGAATGATCGATCATCTAAATCATTCTAATTGCTCCCAAAATCCACCAGTGACACCTAGCAGTATATGGTGGCAACCCATCAGAGCTGAATGCGAACCTCTTGGTGCAGCTACCTGTGTGATTCAGTTCTTCTATCTTGAGCCCCGATCAGATTAGGGTTAAGGTGAACTCGTCAAACCCTAGTCTCTGTCATATGATGTAATCATTCGATTCGAGTCCAATGTGAAAATCTAAATAGAAACTCTTTCTATTATTTCACTCTACCATGGCCATGGATTTCTGGACTTGATTCTCATGATCATCATAGGGCTACTCCTCTACCACCGAGGTAGATAGATTCCATCTTGATGCAATCCAGTTCCTACAATGAACATGTCATAGCCAACATACACCTCAGGGTTCCATATGGCTAGGAGACCGAGTAATGGTGTAGTCAAACTATAACACCCTCAAGGTGAACTGCCGATGCATCTCAGGTCAAAGAACCAGACACACTACTGCAGCATCGAGTCAGTCATTGACGAGAAGGTAGACTCCCTAATGACTACTCGAGGTGGTCACGCTCAGTGCCCTCGTTCTCTAACGAGTACCTGTACTCTCGCTCCGGTGTCTCCACACCGTAGACTCAAGACTCATCTACTAAAGAGAAGCGATTGTACACCAACCTTCCGGATCAATCACCATCCTCGTGATGATCCTATGGTCAGGAGCAATTTATGAGTTAATAATGATTATTCATGTCTTAAATTTTCAACTCTTGAAAATATGAATTATCATTACCATTAACTCAAAGGATGTATCACAGACACTAAATACACATATGTGATAGAAAATAACCCATTTATTGATTTTAGTCAAAATTATAATTTTGCCCCTAGAAGTGTATTACAAGTGTCAGCCAATTCTGGCTTCTAGGGCACATATATCTAACAATCTCCCACTTGTCCTAAAGCCAATTGGCTACAAGTCTAAGTCCCATCTTCTCAAGGTGGGCTTCGATCTTCTGCTGGCCCAACGGCTTTGTAAGTGGGTCTGCCACATTATCTGCGGAGTTGACTCTCTTGACCTCGACATAACCCTTCTCGAGGTAATCGCGGATGAGGTGGTATCGCCGCTCAATATGCTTGGATTTCTGGTGAGACCTCGGCTCCTTAGCAAGGGCTATGGCGCCATTGTTGTCGCAGTATAGAGGAATGGCATCTGATGGCATTACTCCAATTTCTGCAGCAAACTTCTTGTACCAGAATGCTTCCTTCGCAGCTTCTGATGCAGCGATATATTCTGCTTCCATGGTGGAATCTGCTATCACCGTTTGCTTGGAACTCTTCCAGCTGATAGCTCCACCATTGCACACAAACAGACTCCCAGATGTCGACTTTCGATCATCTATATCGGACATGAAGTCCGAGTCTGTGTATCCCTGGACCAGGAGTTCTCCGTTACCAAAGACCAGCATCATATCCTTAGTTCTTCTCAAGTACTTAAGGATACATTTCACAGAAGTCCAGTGTTCTTCACCTGGATTTGACTGATATCTGCTTGTGACACTCACAGCATGGGCTATATCAGGTCGTGTACATAGCATGGCATACATGAGGCTCCCTATTGCAGAAGCATAAGGGATCTTGCTCATGCGTTCTATTTCCTCAGGTGTGCTGGGGCACATCTTCTTGGAAAGATGAATACCATGTCTGAAGGGTATTAATCCCCTCTTAGAGTTTTCCATACTAAACCTCTTTAGTACTTTCTCTATGTACATCTTCTGTGAAAGTCCTAGCATCCTATTCGGTCTATCCCTATAGACCTTAATTCCTAGAATAAAGGATGCTTCACCTAGGTCTTTCATGGAGAATTCCTTGGACAACCACATCTTGACTGATGTCAACATGGGAATATCATTCCCAATAAGGAGGATGTCATCCACGTACAATACGAGGAAGACAACAGCGCTCCCACTGACCCTTTTGAAAACACATGGTTCCTCTTCATTTTTGATGAAACCAAACTTTTTGATCACATCATTGAAACGAGTGTTCCAGCTCCGAGATGCTTGCTTAAGTCCATATATGGACCTTTGCAGCTTGCAAACCTTGTGATCAGTATCACTGGATGTGAAACCTAGCGGCTGTTCCATATAGATATCTTCCTCAAGATATCCATTTAAGGAATGCCGTTTTCACGTCCATTTGCCATATTTCATAATCGAAATAGGCTGCAACAGCAAGCAATGTGCGGATGGATTTTAGCATAGCTACTGGGGAAAAGGTATCCTGATAGTCTATGCCTTCGCGTTGACTATAACCTTTTGCCACCAATCTAGCCTTGAATGTCTCCACATTCCCATCTGCACCAATCTTTCTCTTGAAGATCCATTTACATCCAATAGGTACTATACCTTCTGGTGGATCTACCAAGGTCCAGACTTGGTTTGAGTGCATCGAGTCAATTTCTGACTGCATTGCCTCTAGCCATTTCTCGGAGTCGATATCTGATATCGCCTCGTTGTAGGTTTTGGGATCATCACCATGAGCACCATTACCTACGAGGAACATTTCCTCTACATCCTCTGAAATAATACCTAAGTATCTTTCAGGGGGACGGGAAACTCTTTCCGATCTACGAGGTGGAGGAGGTAGTGTTCTTATTGGCTCAACCTGATTTGGTTCCACTTGGTCCTTAGCTCGTTCTGCTTGTGAGACTTTCTCATCAAGCTTGATCTATTTTCCAATGCCGCTATCTTGAATAAACTATTTTTCAAGAAAGATGGCATGTCGACTCACAATCACATTGTGGTCTTCTGGAATGTAGAAATAGTATCCTAATGACTCTTTAGGATATCCTATGAATCGAGCTCTGAAAGGACCTAAACTCTAACTTGTCCGCTTGTTGTCTTTTGACATGAGCCGGACAACCCCAAATTCTGAGATGACTCAGACTTGGTTTCTTACCGTGCCATATCTCATACGGTGTGGTAGGAACGGTTTTAGAGGGAACCCTATTCAGTAGATAGATTGAAGTTAACAATGAGTGTCCCCAAAGAAAATCAGGGAGGTCTGTGAAGCTCATCATGGATCGAACCATATCTAATAGAGTCCGATTTCTCCATTCTGAAACCCCGTTGAGTTGAGGTGTTCCTGGTGGAGTCCATTGAGAGACTATGCCATTATCCTTGAGATAGTCTAGGAATTCCCTGCTAAGGTATTCACCTCCTCGATCTGATCGAAGAACCTTAATGGGTTTTCCTGTTTGTTTTTCTACTTCATGTCTGAATTCTTTGAACTTTTCAAAGGCTTCAGACTTGTGTCTCATAAGATACACATACCCATACCTAGACAGATCATCGGTAAAGGTAATGAAGTAGACAAAATTGCCTCTAGCCGGCACATCAAATGGGCCGCACACATCAGTATGTACTAGGGCAAGGAGATCTGTGGCCCTCTCCCCATGTCCAACAAAAGGGAGTTTAGTCATTTTGCCTTGAAGACAGGATTCACAAGTTGGATATGACTCGGAAGTCAATGGACTCAATAGTCCCATTTTTCTCCAATTTGTTGATCCTATCTTCTGCTATATGACCTAATCTCAGGTGCCATAGATATCTGTCGTTTGGACTATCCCTAGGTCGTTTGGCATTCACGTTTTGCTCGATAGTTAGAACAGGTACATCAATATGTAGCTGATAAAGACCATTAATAAGGAAACCATTTGCAATTTTATTTCTTTCATAAAGAATGTTACAATGGTCCTTAAAGAAGGTGATCACATAACCTTCTTGTGCTAAGCATGAAACAGAAATCAAATTCCTGCTGGCTGCAGGCACAAAATAACAGTCTTGCAAAACTAAGTCTAAACCGAATGGTAATCGCAGAGGGTATGTTCCCACGGCTACTGCAGCAACTCTTGCTCCATTACCAATGCGTAGGATCATGTCTCCATCCCTCAGCCTCCTGCTATCCTCAAGACCCTGCATAGAAGTGCACAGATGAGCACTAGAACCAGAGTCAAGCACCCAACTGGATGCAGAAGAAACCGTAAGGTTAGACTCAATAACGAGCATACCTCCAGAAGGACCTTCCTTCTTGTTCTTCAGGGTGGCCAGGTAAGTAGGGCAGTTCCGCTTCCAATGGCCGTCGCTGTTGCAATGGAAACACTTTCCTTTGCCATCGGCCTTTTTCTTCGATTCTGCCTTCTTCTTCTTTGATCCTTCCACCTTTTGCTTTTTCACAGACTTCTTTTTCTTTCCATAAGACTTTCTTTTGGAAGAAGTCCGTTCCATAGCAAGAACTGAGCCTTTAGAACCTTTCATAGAAAGCTCAGCGGTAACCAGCATATTCATTAACTCGGCCAAGGAATTCTGAAGTTTATGCATGTGGTAATTCATGATGAATTGCCCATATGCATCAGTCAAGGATTGCAGAATGATATCGTTCTGCAGGTCCAAGTCCAACTTCACACCGAGCTTCTCAAGCTCTTCCATGTCCTTGATCATTGTCAGACAGTGATCTTGGACTGACTGCCCATCACGCATCTTAGCCTTAAAAAGTCATTTTGTGACTTGATATTTGGCTGCGCGACTCTGTTCACCAAACATCTCCTGCAGGTGAGCCAACATTTGGCGAGCAGTCCCGATATCCTCATGTTGGCGCTGGAGCTCATCAGACATCGAGCCCAACATGTAATATCTGGCCTTATTATCTTCGTCAATCCATTTTTCCAGAGACGCTCTCTGTTCAACAGATGGACGGGCTGGTAATGTGGGAGGGTCCTGGTCCAAAACATGGGTTAACTTCTCGGAACCCAAAATAATTTTGTAGTTCCTGAGCCAATCTTTATAATTGGGTCCCACCTCCAGTCTATGTGTGTCCAGGATACGTGCCCAATGGGTTTGACAGCAGACCATATTCCTATAGAGAGTCAAAGATTCTAGTTAGATACTGTAATTTTGACTTGACCAATTTGTTTAGGGATTTTATTTTTAAACAAATTAGCTCCCACTATTTTCTCGGATCCCTACACTCCCTCTGTAGAGATGCGAAAATCTCCATGATTAATGAGTTCTAGTGGGTGGTGCGGTCTCACCAACTTACTCATCACCTCACCTAACAGTTATTGGTGATGGGTTAGCCAGTGAGTGAACAACTCTTGTTCAATGATTCTCTAATCATGGTGCACCCGAACTTGGTCTCTAATTCATGAATCTCACCATATTCAGAATATTGATCCACTCCTTAGTTAAGTCAGACCCACCATTTGCATAGACTGGGTTCCTAATTGAGTCTCTCACCATATCCGGAATATTGAGCCCAACTCATCCTTCAGCCCATAGCATCCAATGCCTAATAGACATGGTTGCATCTTCCCGTGCAACTGAGCCACTGTATCCAGCCGAGAACAATCAACCCCGGAAGGGCCCGCACATCTACAATGGTGGAAGACCTCAGACTTAATCTTTTCTTAGGAGAATTGATTCAGGTCTCATTAAACTAGACTTGGCTTAGTCATAACAATTATGACTAACCTAGTGGCATGGGTTAGCTCGGATTATTGACCACCTCAGATCAGAACTGTGTCAACAGATATGGCCAGGTAAGTGAGACCGGTGGAAGGAATATGCCATTAACTCGTACAAGAACGCATTCAGGTTGAGTAGCTTCCAATTAAAAACCAGTCGGTCGTCTGTTCCAAACTTACCTTAGACACCAAATTGTTGAGTCAGAACCAATTGGGTTAGCCTACAATCCAGACTCTAACCTCTGAGCCTAATTAGGTCTTGCTTGATCGTGACTCGATCTTGACCCAGACTTAATCCTATTAGGCTGGTCAATTTAAGCACTGTTGATTCCATCTAACCAACTCTTGATTCGGTTTGATCAATCGCTTAGACCTAATTGAGCTACCCAAGCCCGAACCCAGTATTATGAATATGTAATAGATCTGAAATTATCAATTTTAGACCTAATTAATATTCCATAAACTTAATTCTTAATTAAGTAGGGTTCATAAACAAAATATGCACAATAAATCCTAGGATTTCAGGATCTAGGGTTTTGCAGAAAGTAAGTTTTGGGTTTCTGATTAAGGACTAACACGCAGCACCCCTACACATCATAAGAACACCCCATTGAATGGGAAGAGAGGGCCTTTAAACCCTTCTTCGTTCTTATGACCGGATGGCCAAGAGGAATGCCTTAATCAGGAACATTCAATACTACAAAACAATATCAGATCTATATCATATATCTCATATAGAAAGTAGATCTAATCATGGCATATTTTGCATACATCTCATGTATCAAATCATGCATATTTTCAGATCTAAATTATCTCATAATAATCTAAAAAATAGATTTAAATTGATCTAATCAAAATAAATCTAATCTAGACAATTATGTAGAAACTATTCAACAAATAGTCTAAGACATGCATCAACCATATCTCAATATGATTTTCAAATATTAAATAATTTTATTTGCTGTTTTTTAGATGTTATTATAACACTTATAATATCAAAAAATAGTAAATAAAAAGATCTAAAATATGATTTAATCGGATTAAATCAAAAATATGCAAGAATATTCTATAGAACTATTCTATTCTTGAACTAGTCATGCATATCTTCTAATCTTAGATCCAAATTATTTAATTTTAATTTTCTCTGATTTCAGATCTGATCACATCTCATGTGACATCTGAAATTAATTATTTTCTAATTAAAATAAATTTTTAAAATTAGATCTAAATAATTTAGAACCTGGCTCTGATACCAGTTGAAGGAAAATCCTGATTTCCCGGTCCAGGTTCGTTCAGATCTGATCAGATCAAGAGATATATTTCAAAATTTTTTCTCTTGATCCCAATTAGATCTTGATATGTTTCAGATCTGATTCTTATTATTTTAATAAAATAAAATTAAAAGATAAATTAAATCAAATTTAATTTACCTGATCTGGGTAATCATATTACCCTGTTGATGATCCTGTTTGCAGCGGAAGGTTCTGGATCTTAGCCACGCAAGCGCCTGGCCTCTACCGGTATCCACTCAGGTTGGATCTAGAGATCCTCTTCTTCTCTATCATGCCTCCAAAAATTAGATCTAAATCTGATCTGGAGGATCTTCAAAACTCTTTTGAAGATGAGCAGTCGTCCTTTGCAGCAACGCAGCCTTCTTATTTTTGATCGCCTTTCTTTGATCTGAATCGCACCAACCAAGGTCCAAAACTCCTTTTGGACGTGGAGAAGGAGGGGAGAGGCAGCCTTGGGGCATGGAGAAACTATGATCTCATCAATCTCTTTATCTCATACAATCTGAGTTGGTACAGGGTCTTATTTATAGACTAGCTGTGATCCAACTCCTCTTCTTCCCAACCAATCACAACCCTTTGTGAAATCAGATCTAAATCTGATTGGTGGGAATAGAGTCTCCTGGATTCCTCCTTAGAGGGTGCCTAGGATCAGTCAAAGTTTGTTCTTAGAAGAACTCTAATTGGAATCCAAAAAGGAGATGGAGTCCTTGTCCAACAAGGAATCCTAGGCACCTCCAACTTGGGCACACACCTAGGGTGGCGTGCGCCCTTCTCCTTGCTAGGTTCTAGTAGGGGGACAGGCCTCCACCAGCTCTCCAATAGGTGCATGACATGTGGTCAAAAGTCAAAGTATCAACGGTCAACGTTTGACCAGTCAAAGGTAGACTTTTGACCAAAGTCAAAGAACAAGAAATGGCAGGTGACCAAAAATGGCAGGTAGTGTCTTACAAATAAGACAACCTTTTCTGACTTGGACAACCTCCTGTCAGACCATATGAAGGCCTCTGTTTGAGCACAAACTCCTTTGGCTCAGACAGGACAACTTATTTATGATAGCAAAAGAAGAACGTTAGGTTCAATCGAGTGCTAGCACGATTTCCTTGAACCTAATTGAATCTCATTCAGATCAATTGAACTAGATCAGTTCAATTGATGATCACCAGATTCAAACCTTTGTTTGTGTGACCCAGTTAGGTTCAGTTCTGTATGATAATGGAATATGTCATGATCTCTATCATCGACATCATCGAAACTCCTTTCGATGGATCAGAACTCTTCTGATTCGAACAACTAGAATGATCGATCATCTAAATCATTCTAATTACTCCCAAAATCCACCAGTGACACCTAGCAGTATATGGTGGCAACCCATCAGAGCTGAATGCGAACCTCTTGGTGCAGCTACCTGTGTGATTCAGTTCTTCTATCTTGAGCCCCGATCAAATTAGGGTTAAGGTGAACTCGACAAACCCTAGTCTCTGTCATACGATGTAATCATTCGATTCGAGTCCAATGTGAAAATCTAAATAGAAACTCTTTCTATTATTTCACTCTATCATGGCCATGGATTTTTGGACTTGATTCTCATGATCATCATAGGGCTACTCCTCTACCACCGAGGTAGATAGATTCCATCTTGATGCAATCTAGTTCCTACAATGAACATGTCATAGCCAACATACACCTCAGGGTTCCATATGGCTAGGAGACCGAGTAATGGTGTAGTCAAACTATAACACTCTCAAGGTGAACTGCCGATGCATCTCAGGTCAAAGAACCAGACACACTACTGCAGCATCGAGTCAGTCATTGACGAGAAGGTAGACTCCCTAATGACTACTCGAGGTGGTCACGCTCAGTGCCCTCGTTCTCTAATGAGTATCTGTACTCTCGCTCCGGTGTCTCCACACCGTAGACTCAAGACTAATCTACTAAAGAGAAGCGATTGTACACCAACCTTCCATATCAATCACCATCCTCGTGATGATCCTATGGTCAGGAGCAATTTATGAGTTAATAATGATTATTCATGTCTTAAATTTTCAACTCTTGAAAATATGAATTATCATTACCATTAACTCAAAGGATGTATCACAGACACTAAATACACATATTTGATAGAAAATAACCCATTTATTGATTTTAGTCAAAATTATAATTTTGCCTCTAGAAGTGTATTACAAGTGTCAGCCAATTCTGGCTTCTAGGGCACATATATCTAACAGATTGGCCTTTATCTTTATTAGGATGAGGTCTTCCTCCTATCCCTAACAAGATCATTGAGGCACAAAAGGGTCGTTGTAAGGGCCTCTCCCCTTCTTCTGTCTTAAATAATCGAAGATCTTCATCTGTGTTAGGATGAGATTCTCCTTCTGTTCCTGATATGATTGGCCTTTATCTTTATTAAGATGAGATCTTCCTCTTATCCCTAACAAGATCATTAGGGCACAAAAGGATCATTGTAAGGGCCTCTCCCCTCCTCCTGTCTTAAATAATCCAAGGTCTTCATCTATGTCAGGATGAGGTTCTCCTCTTATTTCTGACATGGTTGGTCTCGTTTAGTGATGAAGTTCAGAAGGTCATTTTCTGTCATTATAATTTTACACCGCAGATGAAGATGTTAAAATAAAAATAAAAAAATTGAGATAGAATCATTGATAGTACATTCATAGATTCTCCGAGTTTCATGGTCGTGGAAGATCAGCTCCGCTGAGCTCTTTTAGATAATAAGTACCAGGCTGGATGACTTTTTTGATTTCATATGGGCCTTCCTAATTTGGGATGAGCTTTCCCTAATTTTAAGGTTGTGAGACGGCCACTCGTCGAAGCACCAAGTCCCCCACTTTGAATGCTTTGCCCCAAGCCCTAGAATTGTAGTAGCGGGTCACTTTCTGCTTGTAGACCACAATCAAAATTTGAGCCTCTTCTCGCTAATCCTCCAACAAGTCAAGGTTAGCACTACTACAAAAATGGCCTATGGCAGCAATTTTTGTAACCGCTGCTATAGGTCCGACATATAGCAGCGGTTACAGAAAACTGCTATCGTAGGTCGGACCTATAGCAATGATTATAAAAAACTGCTACCATAGGTCGACCTATAGTAGTGATTCATTATAACCGCTGCCATAAATCGGACCTATAGCAGCGATTAGTAGGAACCACTGCTATAATCTGATTTATAGCAGCGGTTAATTGTAACCGCTGCCATATATATATATTTTTTAAATATTATATAATTTTAAAATTTAATATCCATCTTCACTATTCATTATCTAAATAATTATCATTAGAGTGTCATCATAAAAGATTGCCTCAATCCAATGGCCCTAGCTTCATCGATCAGAAAAATTTAATTTCGACGACCACGAACGATGATACGATGATATGATAGATGGAGACCTCTGATGGATCCAAAAATCTGCAACGATGATCGTGATGATGTTTGTAGCATACTATTAATGTTTCACTTCAATCGGATATCATTATCTTGGTGAATTTAGTATAGGTTAGTTTCGGCCATTAAATGATAAACGATTGATCAAAGGACCAAAGGATGTCCGATTATGAGATAATTTTTTTTATAAATGATCTTGACTATTACTTTAATCATTTTTTATGGTACTAATTATAAAATTCAACGCAGGAGATAAAGAACGATCTAAAACTATATGTCTCCTGATAACCATTTTGAAATTTCATTGATTGTTATGCTCGTGCTTTTGCAATATCTACTTAACATGAATAGTCTATACAAAAATAATTTGAATTTTACTATCATCACCATATAAAATATTTAAAATTATAATAAAGTTTATTTAACTAAAAAATTATCTCATAATCAGACCTCGTTTAATCCTTAAATCGCTTATTTCTAATTTAACGATCGAAATCATTCCGTACTAAATTGACCATGATAACAATATTCGATTGAAGTGAAACTTTGATAGTATGCTACAAATATCATCAAGATCATCATTGTAGGTTTTTAGAACCATCAAAGATCTTCATCTATCAGATCATTGCATCATCGTTCGTAATCATCAAAATCAAATTTTTATGATCGATGAAGCTAGGGCCATCAGATCGAGGCAACCTTTTGCGATGATACACTAATGATAATTATTTAGATAATAAATGATAAAGATAGAAATTAAATTTTAAAATTATATAATATTTAAAGAAAAAATAAGAAAAAAATTATTTTTCACCTATGGCAGTAGTTATATCAATCGTTGCTATAGATCTCAGCAGTGGTTATAGAACCACTACCATAGATCTATGGCAACAGTTTTGGATAACCGCTATCATAGATCTATGGCAGCGGTTCAATAACCACTGTCGTAGATCTATGACAGCGGTTCGATAACCGCTGTTGTAGGTTAGGTTAAAAATTCTTAAATTTTTTCTTTCCTTCCTGTGCACGCTCGATCTCTCTCTCTCACCCTCCACTTCATCACCAGTAAGGCTCCTCTACCCCGACCGATGTCACCCCTCTCCCCCCCGATCGGTGTCACACTCCTCCCCCCAGACCAGCATCGTCCTTCCTTCCCCCCAGGTCGGCGTCACCCCTCCTTCCCCTTCGACCGGTGCGCCCTCCTTCCCCCTCCCTCTCCAGCCCCCCATCCCCAATCGCACCTCCCTGCAACCCGCAACCCCCCTCCCAGCCCCCCACGCTCCATCCGACCCTTCCTCGGCCCCCGCAAAATCCCCCCTCCAGAAAATCCCTGCACCCTCACTCGACTCCGCACGAAGCCCCCCCGCCCCTCCATCCGACCCTCCCTCGGTCCCCAACGAACCCCCCCTCCAGCAAACCCCCATTCAACACTCCTTCGGCCCCCGCAAAACCCCACCCCTCCACCACCACCACCAATCTGACCCTCCCTAGTTGAGTGCGAAGCCTCCTTCGGCCTCCTCGTCAATGTGCCCTCCTCCCCGAGAACCCATCCCCAATTACCCCTACTTTCTCTCTTTTTTTTCCTCTTTTTCTCTCTTCTCCATCTCACTATCTTGTTTTTGTTTTGCAAGTTACCTCTAGTGCCATCGTCCTCCTCTAGCATCATCGCCGGCGATCCTTGGAACCTTCGGTGCGATCCGCTCTCTATAGCTACAGGTATATTTTTTTTTAATTTTATAGTATTATTTATTAAGCATATATATTTATAATAATTTATAGAATATTTATAATAAATGTTATAAATATTTATTATAAATAATATAATTATCTATATGCCATAGTTTTTGGGTCGTGTTGGGGTAATAGTCTTGGGCCGTGCCATGGCGGTAGCCTTGGACAAGATCTATCAATGGATTAGATTCGGATCAGAACTTGGATATTAAGATCTGGACCCAATTTTAATTACTGATATCAGATCCAAACCTGAATATCCGATGGTTCTATACTTGAGAGAGGAAGGGAGGGATCCGGCCTCGTCGCCATCATTGGGAGGGAGGGGGTCCGACCTCGCCGCCATCATTGGGAGGAAGGGGGTCCAACCTCACTGACAAGGGAGATCGAAAGAGGAAGAGTGGGAGAGTGAGAGAGAGAGAGAGAGGGAGGGAGGGGGTCCAGCCTCGTCGACATCACTGGGAGGGATGGGGTCCAACCTTGTCGGCAAGGGAGATTGAGAGAGTGAGAGAGGGAGGGATGGGGTTCGGCCTCGCCGATGAGGAAGATGGAGAGAGGGAGAGAGGAAGATCGAGAGATGGAAAAGATGGGAGGGAGGGGTTCAGCCTCACCGTCGTCATCGGTGAGAGAGATCAAGAGAGGAAGAGAGAGAGGGAGAGAGGGAGTGATCGAGGGGATGGCACACAGTCGAGCCGACTCGGCTTGGCTCGGACATGCAGCCGAGCCGGCTCGGACATGCAGCCGAGCCGGCTCGGGCCGTGATCGAGCTGACTAGAGGAGGACCCTAGCCAGATGTCTCAGGCATGGAGTCGGTTGTCTTAGGCACGAAGTCAGCTCTACTTCTAAGCAAATAGAATTTGATATGTCATGATGTTATATTGATTAATGTTCATTAACATTGTAGGTCATGATGGCACCGAAATGCCATCTAGCTTTCACCCCTGCCTCTCAGTGGGTTACGCATAGTTCTACATCCGAAGAGCAGTCGGAGCAAACTCCATCCACCTCGACATTGGCTGCTTAGGGACCCTCACCATCGATATCTACTCCACCAATGACATCTACTCCACCGGTGGCATCTAGTCCACCGACAACTGAGCCTCTACCGTCGCAGGCATCTAAGTGTACATTTTTATTATATTAGCATAACTTTATTTTTTATATAGTGTTTGTATAATTATATATTTACATAACGTATTTGTATTGCAGATGATCCAGTTGGATATTTTATGGTCCCACACGTATGGCACATGTGTGGAACCACCAGCATCAGGTGATGGTGCAGTATGATGCGGAGGGGATGCCGGTAGGGGAGACCGCATAGGAGATTCATTTCTTTTTTGGAGTGCTTGTGAGGTAGTCGGACATCATTCCCGTAGAGCCCAGAGACTGATGTTTGATGGATGTTGCCATCAGGGATTGGGTATGGGAGGAGATCTGGGTAAGTATGTGCATCTTAGTTATATTTATGTATTTTATATGTTTATACTATATATGTTTGATTGGAATAATTTTGTAACTGATTTTTGATAAATTTATGCAAAGGATGTACGACTTTCTCATTCATAAGAGGGCTCGAGATGCCCAACTGAAGAAGATCAAGAAGTTGTATCGAGATTACAAGGTCAAGCTCCATAGAGGATGGCTCGAGCACCGACGAGATACTCTAGAGGAGCTTGTTCCTTGGATACAGGACTGTTCTCTGAGTCAATGGTAGAAGATGGTTAGACACTGGAGGAGCCAGGAGTTCAAGATAAAATTTCTAACTTTTAAATTTTTCAATATGCTTAAAATTTTATTTAAATATTTTTTAAATATTTATTATTTATTTGAATATTTATTAGGCTACATTCCATTAGAATCGGAAGAACCGTGCAGTCCAGGAGTACACACACTCTAGGCCATGAGTCTATGGACAGTCGTATGCATAGAGAGGTAATTAATTCTAAATCTTACTAGATAAATTAAATTCATATTTTTTATCAACTTTTTGATAAATTTGTTCTTTGTTATAGCTGATGAGAGATGGAGAGATGCCCAACCATAGTGAGATCTTCCGATTTAGTCGCATGGACAAGATGGGCAGGCCGATGAATGCCGCGATCGGATGTATTTTTATAAGTATTAAATATATTAGTATATATGATTAGTATTATAGTATTTTTTATAAAATTTTATTTTAATTTATAATTATAGGATCAGTTAGATGTGCTCGTGAGTGAGGGTCCGGATACCTCTAGGCTCCATAACCATCTGTCTTAGGTCTTGGGGCCTAAGCACTTTAGAAGGATCCGATGCAGGCCTGGACACATGCCGATGAGCTACTGGTCCGAGATGAGCGTCTCCTTACAGACTTTCGATATCGTCAATCGAAAAGAGCTTAAAGAGGCATTGGCATGGGTAGATCATGCTGCGATGTGGGCAGATCGAGTTGAGGAGCACGCATCTCATCTGGAGGGCATTGTGAGAGACATGATGTCGATGCTCAGCATCCATTTTGGAGTCATGAGCTTCGAGAATATGTTGGCCGACATTCCAACTCTAGCTTCAGCTCTGGCTCCAGCTCCAGCTCTAGCTTTGGCTCTGGCTCCGACTCTCGGTGATGGCGATGATGATGATGATGTAGATTTAGGAGACTTTTGATGTATTTTATTTTTTCTAAAAAATATTATAATAAATTTTATTCAATAATAAAATTTTAGCATTTCAAAATAATTTTTATATTTATTATTTTTTTTTATGTTATATATCTATATTTATCAGGTAAAATATATTAAAAAATAAAAATTTTATTTTTTTAATTATTTAAGATCTACAGCAGTAATTTTATAACCGCTACCATATCCATGCCAACCGCTGCCATAGGTTCGATGGCAACTGCTACGCTAGACCTATGGCAGTGGTTAAGAAACCACTACTATAGATCACTTATGGCAGTGGTTATGTAACCACTGCTATAGATATCCTATGGCAGCGGTTACATAACCACTATGATAGGTCGATCTATTGTAGTAGTTTACAAATCGTTGCAATAGACAATCTATGATAGCGGTTCTAATAACCGCTGTAACAACCACTGCCATAGAGCTACGGCGACGGTCGCAGTGGTAGTGGTTAGAAAATCACTGTCATAGTTTATGGCAATGATTTTTTGGGCTATGGTAGCGATTACAAACCACTACCATAGCCCTTTTTTGTAGTAGTGTAGCCCTGAGGTTCTGTGAGTTGTGTTGTTCATTGAAGGTCACAATCCATGCTAATGGTAGTTTGAGCTCTATCGGGATGATCGCTTCTATTCCGAAGGTTAAGGCAAATAGAGTCTCCCCAGTTGGCAATCTTTGGATAGTTCGGTATGCCCAAAGTACGTGATAGAGTTCGTCCACCCAAGTTCTTCCTTCACTCTTTTGAGTCTTGCTTTAATACCTTGCAGTAGGATCCTGTTGGTTACCTAGGCCTCGTCATTTGTTTATGGATGGGCTATTGATGTAAAATTATGGGAGATATTCAAGTCTTCATAGAACTCGATGAATTTTGTTCTAGCAAACTATCGCCCATTATCTATTATAAGGATCCAAGGTAGGTCGAATCTATAGACAATTGACTTCTAGATGAAGTCCTGCACCTTTGCTTCTGTAATTTTTGTAGTGGTTTGGCCTCCACCCATTTTGTGAAGTAATCAATTGCCATCAAGAGGAACTTTTGCTATCCGGATGCCATGGAAAAGGGCCCAATATGTCCATTTCCCATTATGCAAATGACCATGGGGCGCTCAGAGGGATAAGCTTAGAGACCAGTTGTCTTTGAATACTTGCATTTCTTTAACATTGGTTATATTTTCTGACATACTCTATAGAATCATGATACATTATCGACCAATAGTAGCCCAGCAAAAGTAGTTTAGGAGATAGAAATCTAGCCCCTAGATGACTTCTGCAGATTCCTTCATGCACTTCCCATAATACAAAATCGACCTCAGAAGGTCAGAGATATTTCAAGAGTGGTAAAGAATATGATTTTTTATATAACTTTCCTTCACATGGAATATACCGAAAGGCTTGATTTCTAAGTTTTCAAGCTCTTTTGGATCATAAGGAAGAACTCCATCCTTGAGATAAGCAACTAGCGGGTCAATCTAGCTGGATTCATGGTCGACCTGCATTACGGACTGCAGCTCCTTTAAACTTAGGTGTTTCACAACTTCAAGGAAGACCTCCTTAGGTAGTTTAGTTGCAGCCAACGTGACCAATTTAGAGAGAAGATCGACCCTAACATTTTCCAGTCTTGAAATCTACTTGATGTCAAAGCTACTAAAGGTAGAAGTAAGATTCTTCACTTTCTCGAGATACCTCATCATGCTTTCCTCCTAGGCTTCATAATTACCACTAACTTATCCCACCACCAATTGAGAGTCACTGTAAGCTTAGAGCTGATTTACTTCCAGTTCTTTATCTATTCTCAACCCCGCAATCAGAGCTTCATATTCTATCCCATTGTTTGTTGCAGGAAACTCAAAACACAATGCATAATCAGCAATAACTCCCTCTGGGTTAATCAAGATCAGCCCAACACTTGCACCTAAAGCATTGGATGATCCATCCACATACAGCGTCCAGAAGCCTTCATGAAGGTTTGCTCTTTCTTCAAAGGAGCTCGACTGCAACTATGGAATACTGATTTTATTCTGCTTATGTTTAGTCTCATCTGGAATAGTACATTCCACTATGAAATTTGCTAATATTTTAGCTTTGATTGGCGGTCAAGGCTGGAAGTTGATGTCGAACTCTGTCAACTCAATTGCCCATTTTGTAATTCTTCCGAAGGCATCTATTCAATGAAGAACTGCCTTTATTGGTTGATCAATAAGGAGAGTTATAATATACCCATGAAAGTAAGGTCGAAGTCTTCGGACTATAATTAGTAGAGCATAAGTTAGTTTTTCTAACTTAGTATACCTAGTCTCAACATCTCTTAGGAACCAGCTTAGTAGATTGGCTACTAAACTTTTGCTTCTTCTTTGACTAAGGCCGCTGCAAGGGCCGCTGGACAGATCGTCAAGTACAAAATTAGTTCTTCTCTAGGTTCGAGCTTTGCCAATAAGGGAGGTGAGCTGAGGTAGTTCTTGAGTTTTTTAAATGCCTATTGACATTCAGTGATCCAGCAGAAGTTCTTTGGCTGTTTGAGAACTTAAAAGAAGGGCATGCATCGTTCAACCGATCTTGACATGAAGCGATTCAGAGCTGCCATCTTTTCTGTTAGGTGCTGAACTTTCTTTATCAATTTTCGGATAGTCATCTTGAATGGCCCAAATATTCTCCAAATTTGCTTCAATTCTATGCCTTGACACCATGTACCCTAGGAATTTTCCTGAAGTCACTCTGAAGGAGCACTTTGATGGGTTCAACTTCATCTTATATTTGCAAAGGGTACTAAAGGTCTCTTCAAGATCGATGATATGATTCATTGAAGATCTACATTTTACAAGCATGTCATCTACGTAGACCTCCATGTTGCGGTAGATCTGCTCCTTGAAGATTTTATTCACTAGTTATTGGTAGGTCGCACCTGCATTCTTGAGCTCAAAGGATATAATCTTGTAATAATAGAGACCATGATCATTGATAAAAGCAGTCTTCTCCTCATCTTCTGATGCCATCTAGATTTGATTATAGTCGAAGAAGGCATCCATGAAAGTGAGGAGCTCATGGCCCGAAGTTGCATCCACTAGTTGATCAACTCTAGACAGGGGGTAACTACCTTTTGGACAGGCCTTGTTCAACATTTTGAAATCTATGCACATTCTCCACTCACCGTTTGCCTTCTTTACAAGGACTACATTGGAGACCTAGTTTGGATAGGAGACTTCTCAGATGAACCCAACCTTGAGGAGCTTGTCGACTTCTTCCACAATCACCTTCTACCTTTCTAGAGCATGGCTGCGCATCTTTTCTTTTACTAACCGATATTTAGGATTAATAGCTAGAAGGTGTTCCATGACTTCAGCATCAATTTCGAACATGTCTGCAGGAACCCCAAGCAAAAACATCTATATTTTTCTGCAGGAAGATAATGAGCTACTTTCGGACCTCTTCTCCTAGGCTGGACCCAATCTGCATAGTGTGTTCCTCATTCCCATCATTTAGAGGGAATATGGAAAGATCCTCCTTTGGTTCACCCCATTCTTTAGTGAGGTCGTCATGGATATCCAACCATCTATCGGACAAGGGTCTGATTGTTTTCCTCTTTATAGAGCAATTAAGTAGCAATGTCTTGCTAGAACTTGATCTCCTCTAACCTCTCCAATCCCATGACTTATTAAAAATTTTATTTTTAGATAATAGATCGACACTACTGCTTGAAGAGCATTCAAACCAGATCGACCAAGAATTGCATTGTAAGCAAATAGAGCCTTCACCACTAAGAAATTCACCTACACTCTAGATTGCCTTGGGTATCGCCTTGTAGCCATAGTTTATGTTATTATTTTCTCAACTGGCATAGCATCGCCAGTGAAGCCTACCAATAGGGTATCCATTGGTCCTAACCGATTATTAGGTATAGACATTTTAGAAAAAGCATTATAAAATAAGACATCGGTAGAGCTTTCATTATCAATAAGAATGCAGCATACATCATAGTCAATAATGTTTAGAGAAACTACAACCACATCGTTATGGAGGAATTGGACCCCTCAAGCATCTTCTTCAGTAAAGGCAATAGGTTCTTCAATTTTCTGCCTCTTAGCCAACTCTACCGATCCACTGGTTTCTCTCCACTGAAGTCCCCTAGAGATGGTATTGATGATGCAAAGGGATGGTTGATCTCCTTATTGTTCCTCTCTCCTTGGTTGCTCTGGCTATGGCAATGCCCTCGATCGATCTTCTCTTGCTTCTGACTGACGTTGCAGGAATTGGCTAAGTCAGCCCCACTTGATAAGCTCCTCAATCTCATCTTGGAGCTAAATACATTCTTCAATATCGTGATTGTGGTCACGATGGTAAAGACAGTACTTATTTGGATTGCGCTTGTCAGAATGAGTGTGCATCCTTTTCAGCCTCGGCAACTGCTCCTTGATTTTCATCAATACTTGAGTCTTTGGAGTATTGAGGAGGGGCATAGTTGTGAAACCTTCAAGGGGGAGAGTTCTATGATGCCCTATAGTCAAGGCTTCTTTGTCGATGAGCTCGGGAAGGAGTGCGAGCTTGCTTGCACTAAGGAGGAGTCCGAGAGCATGACTGAGTTTCACTCGACCCTTCTTCAGCTACGAGCTTGCTGGATTTGCCCACCTGCCACTCTCTCATGGCCTCATCATCCTTCAATTTGAAGAACTCTTCAGCTCGAGCATAGCCTTCCACCCGAGTTGTTACCCAGATGAACAACCCAAGAGGGGGGGGTGAATTGGATTTTTAAAAATTTAAACAAATATGTGCGGTGATTAAAGATTAAATCCTGAGTGAATCAAATATGAAAACAAATAGAAGACATAAGCTAGAGTACACACATAAGTAAGAGGATTTTATAGTGGTTCGATGCACTTCCAGCACCTATGTCCACTCTCCAAGCAAACTCTTAGAAATTTCACTATAATCTCTTAAGATTATAGTCGGATAGTTCTTTCAGGCTAACTATCCAATAACCCAGTTGGTTTTTCTTAGGTTCACTAACCACAATCCTTACAAGGATTAGATAAATAAATCTAAATAAACAAAAGGAGATAAAAATTCTAAAACCCATGTTTCAGTCCCTGCTAAAACCAAATACACGAAATGGGGAAGAAAATGTTTCAACTCAAAAGGCCCCTTCGAATGAGCTGAAGAGTTATCCTTGCAGTTTGTTGAAAGCTTCTTTGAATCTATGGAGTTAATGCACTTAAGGATTATTCAATGCTTAAGAGAATAGATTGATTGAAAATTAGAATTTTTGTTCAAGAATAGAGCGTGTTTTTCTTTTCTCTCATTTTTCTTCTTTTTATCATGAATAAGCCATTTTATTTTTATATCTACAGCATTCCTCTCTTTCGGTGATGATTGGAGCTCAGAAAAAGCAAAATCCAAATGTTGGAGAGCAGCAACTAGCCGTTAGAGTCGAAAAAATATGATCCATAATGCTCCATCAAAAAATTATCATCAAGTCTCGAGACCTCTCGGTCTATCTCGAGATGTCTCGCCAAGTTACGGGACCTCTCAATTTAAATAGGAGACCTCTCGCCTTCAGTCTCATGAAAAATCATCTTTTTGAAAAAAAATGGCTCGCCTGAGATCGAGACCTCTCGATTCTGAACAAGACGTCTTGCGGAGACCACGAAACCTCTTGAAAATCCTATTAGACCTCTCGAAACCATGCCAGAATAGCACTTGGGGTGTGCCAGTCCACTCGAGAGCTCTCAAAAAAATTTTGAGATGTCTCGAAGACTACTCCAAGATGATTTTGAGAGAATTTTTGCTCCATACAAGTATATTTTAATTTTGATTGATTTTCACTTAATGTCTTTCTTATTTTGAGCTCTCTTTCTTCTGACATTGGAATACTTAAAATAAAATATATTAGTAATCATTTGCTTTAATATTTGGTCATCATCAAAATCACTTAGGAGATTCAACAATCTTCTCCTTTTTGATGGTGACAAAATATTATGCAATCCATAAAATGATTATAAGAAATATGAATGTCATGAACTAATGAATGCAAAGTTTTTGTACTAAAGCTCCTCCTTAATGTATGCTCTTGTGAAATGAATAAGATTTGAATAATCATTCTCCCCCTTAATGTATGCTCTTATGAAATGAATAAGATGAAATGAATAAGATTTGCATTTGAGCAATTCAAACAATTCATTTTCTAAAAATTCTTCTTTTTTGTATTTTAGTTTGAATTGATTATACATTTGCATATTTTTTCTTAATATTTCTCTTTCTTTTTATCATCATCAAAATCACAACAATGAAAGGATCATAAAAAAGATAAAGAAGGCAAGAATATAAAAAGGATTAATTCTATTTCAAGTTTTAATACTACATAGTTAGAGGTGTATGTTGGTTTACAAAAAAATGAATCTCATACCAACATACCTAAATCAAAAGTTAAAATAAAAGAGAAACTAGACCTAGTCCTCATCAGAGAGGAACTCAATGATGGGTTCAGATGAAGATTTGGGTCTAGTTGAGGATAAGTGAGGAGCAGGTCTAGGAGATGGTGATGGTCTAGAAGAAGATGATGGTCCAGAAGAAGAAGAAGTCCGACTCAAAATCTACTATAGAGTGGAAATGAGAACTTCAACTATGGTACACTGAACAGTGATATTCTCTTCAAGTCTCTATACAATCCTAGCATTATCAGATAGGAGTAGTTCAATTTGAGCTGATGTTTTATGCTACTCCTTCTCTAAAATTTCTAACCTTGGAGATAGTCCACTAATTTGTTGACTAAGCATTTCTGTTTGACCCTCAGTGGATATCCTTTGCTCTTCAATGCTTACTAAAAGTTGATGCCTCACACTGGATAGTATATCCATAAACCTTTCAGATACTTTCTAAACCACTTCTTCTACCATCTTTTCAATTAACAAATCTTGATCAAAAGCTAGGGGAGGAGCTGGAGCAGGATAGGGTGGCACATGAGGAGAGTGTGGAGAGAATGGAGGAGAGGTCTCGGACGAGTGGAATGAAAGAATAGAATAGGAAACCTCTCGAAGATCGATTTTAAAAAGAGGGCCCACACCAATCGAGAGCTCTCATTTTAATGATGAGACGTCTCGAAAACTTCGAGAGCTCTCACATTTAGCATGAGAGGCCTCAAAATCTAGCTTAGAGGTCTCGTGAATAACTCGAGACTTCTCGAGCATAGGGGGAAAAAATTAGAATATAGGAGGAATTTCAAGCCGATTTTTCTTGAATTTTTAGGATGGAAAAAGGGGTGTTAGGAATGGTGGAAGGAGGTCAAAAATGATCCAATAAATTTAAGATTAAGCATTATTAAAGAGGATCACAAATACCAAGTTCACCATGAATTTTTAAGAATCTATCTTCATTTAGAAGTTTTGTAAAAATGTCAGCTAGTTGATTTTCAATTATGACAAATTCAAGCACAATGTTATTATTTTGTACATGATCTCTAATGAAGTGATGTCTAATTTTAATGTGTTTAGTTCTTGAATGTTGAATGAAATTTTTTGTCAGGTTTATGGCACTAGTATTATCACATCTAATAGGAATTTTGTTTTGCTTAATTTCAAAGTCTTCAAGTTGCTACTTGATCCAAAGTATTTGAGCACAACAACTCCCCGCAGCGACATATTTGGCCTCAGCCGTTAATAGTGCTACAGAATTTTGCTTTTTGCTATACCAAGAGATCGAGTTCAACCCTAAAAATTGGCAAGTGCCACTGGTACTCTTTCTATCAATTCTACATCCTCCGTAGTCTGCATCAGTGTATCCAATCAATTCAATGAAGGATTATTTTGAGTACCAAAGTCCTAAGTTATATGTGTAAATTAAATATCTAAAAATTCTCTTAACAGTTAGTAAGTGTGATTCTTTAGGGTTAGATTAAAATCTTGCACACATGCATACACTAAATAGTAAATCAGGTCTACTTGCAGTTAAATAAAGTTGGAATCCTATCATACCTCTATAGAGCTTTTTATTCACATTCTTACCATTCTCGTCTTTGTCAAGTTTGCATGAGGGGCTCATGGGAGTGTTGATATCTTTTTCAATTTCCATGCCAAACTTCTTTAGGATCTTCTTTATGTACTTTATTTGGCTGATGAAGATGCCTTCCTTTGATTGTTTGATTTGTAGTCCAAGAAAGAAGTTCAACTTCCCCATCATGCTCATTTCGAATTCACCCTGTATCAACTTAGCAAACTCTTGGCAAAGAATTTCATTAGTAGATCCGAATATGATGTCATCAACATATATTTGAACCACAAGAAGGTCATTAATTTTTTTAAAAAAAATAGAGTGGTGTCAACACTTCCTCTAATAAAATTATTATATAGTAAAAATTTGCTCAATCTTTCATACCATACTCTAGGTGCTTGCTTAAGTCCATAAAGAGCTTTGTTTAATTTATACACATGGTTGGAAAGTGAGTGATTTTCAAAACCAGGAGGTTGTTCTACAAAAACTTCTTCAGCAATATAACCATTCAAAAAGGCACTTTTCATATCCATTTCAAATAGTTTAAAATTCATGTAACAAGCAAAAGCAAGTAATAATCTAATTGCCTTTAATCTTGCTATAGGTGCATATGTTTTATCAAAGTCAATTCCTTCTTCTTGATTATATCCCTTAGCAACTAGTCTAGCTTTATTTTTTACAATATTACCATGTTCATCCAATTTATTTTTAAATATCCATTTTGTGCCGATTATTGGATGGTTAATGAGTATGTTTACAAGAGTCCATACATTGTTTCTTTCAAATTGGTTTAGTTCATCTTGCATGACTAGCATCCAATTAGGATCTTGTTCAGCTTCTTCTTTGTTTTTAGGTTCTATTTGAAAAATAAATGTAAGGTAATCAAATGTATCCTTAAAAGAGGATCTAGTTCTTACCCCTTGTGAAGGACCACCTAATATCAATTCTTTTGGGTGATTATGTGCATACCTCTACTGCTTGGGTAGATCCCTATGATCATCGGTTGCTTCATTCTCACCATCATGGCTTTGTTCCAAGATTGTTGTAGATTTATCTTTATCTTGAATGTTATTGTCCTTCAAGTTTAGATCCTTCATTCCATCTTCAAGAATTCCTGTATCATCATCAAAAACATCTTTCTTTCTCGAAGATTGGTTGTTAGCTTCACCAAAAATGATATGAATAGATTCTTCAACAACCAAAGAGTGTTTGTTGAAAACTCTATATGCTTCGCTAGATGTAGAATATCTGAGGAATATACCTTCATCTATCTTAGCATCAAATTTACCTAGATTATCTTTATCATTGTTATGAATAAAATATTTACAATAAAAAATATGAAAATAATTAATGTTAGATCTTTTTTCTTTCCAAAGCTCATAGGGGGTTTTCTTTAAAATCGGATGAATAGAAACTCTATTTAGGATGTGACATGCTGTGTTAATAGCTTCAGCCCAAAAATATTTGGATAGATTTCCTTCACACAACATGGTATAGGCCATATCAACTAAGGTTCTATTATTTCTTTCAACAACTCCATTTTGTTGAGGAATTTTAGGTGCAGAAAAATTATGTTCAATGCCATATTCTTTGCAAAAGTCTTTAAAGTATTTATTTTCAAATTCTGTACCATGATTACTATGGATACATATTATAGTAGAGTTCTTTTTATTTATAATTTTCTTGTAAAACTTTGGAAACATTGAACATGCTTCATCTTTATGAGCTAAAAATAAAATTCAAGTGAAATGAGAATAATCATTAATAATTACTAGACCATATTTCTTTCCTCCTAGGCTTGTGGTCCTAGTAGGTCCAAATAAGTTCACATGAATTAATTCAAGGGGCCTAGAAGTTGAAATCACATTTTTGGATTTGAAGCTCCCCCTTAGTTTGCTTTTCAAATTGGCAAGCATCACAAACATGATCAATTTTGAAATCTAGTTTTGGTAGCCCCTTAACTAAGTCCTTATTATGCAATTTATAAAGAGTATGCATGCTAGCATGACCTAACCTACGGTGCCAAAGTCAACTAGTTTTCTTTATATTAGCATTCATTGCAACTAGGCATTGGCCACTCTTCATAGCAATTTCATCAGGGTTTACCATGTAGATGTTGCCACGTCTAAATCCAATGAATTTTAAACTATCATCCAAGAAACTAGATACTTTGCACAAAAAAGATTCGAAAGAAATTTTAAAACCTTTATTACAAAGTTGACTAATACTAAGCAAGTTATGTTTTAAGTTATCAACTAACAATACATTATCTATAAAAGAAGTAGGAGTAATCTAAATTTTACCATAGCCAATAATTTTGCCTTTGCCGTTATCGCCAAAAGTGACTACTGTCCTATCCTTTCTTTCAAGGATGATGAATTGTTGCTTATCATCCGACATATGCCTTGAGTAGCCGCTATCTAAGTACCACTCTCTTTTTGATTCTTGGGCTACAAGGCATTCCTATACAAACAATCAAGTGATGGTTTTAGGTACCTAAGTCTTCTTGGGTCTTTTAGGGTTAGTAGACATGGTTTCTTGTGGAACCCAAATCTTTTTAATAGTTTTTCAATTGAACTTAGAAGTATTACATTCAAATGCTTTGTGTCCTACCTTTTTACATCTAAAGCAGGTGATGTGAGGGGTGCCAATTGAAGTGTTTGCAATGAAGAAATTCTTTTAAAACTTAGTTTTGTCTTTGAATTTATATCCTAGTCTGGCTTTATCATAGACTCCTCTTTGATTATTTAAGATCATTTGTAGTTTTTGTGAACTACAAGTAAATTTATCAACTAAAGGCCTTAATTTATCCAATTCATCCTTTAGAATTTTGTTCTCTTCTTTTAATTTATTGTTGCCACTAATTACCTCTTCCTTTTCTTTCAAAAGTGTTTGTCATTTCCTTAAGACTTTTATTTGTTATGCTAATCTTTTTGAAATCTTTCATTAAGTCATAAAAAGCATCTTGAAGTTCATCAAAGATAAAATCTAAATCAAGAGTGGAGGATACCTCATCATCTTTTGCCATGAAACACAAGTTTGCTTCATTTTGGTCTTCTTCCTTCGAGCTTGACTCATCACTATTGCCCCAAGTTGCTATCATGGCTTTTTTTTTTTATTCTTTTTGATCCTTTCTTCAACTGAGGACATTCAACCCTAAAATATCCTGGCTTTTTGCATTCGTAGTAAGTGGGCTGATCCTTCTCTTTTTTTCTTTCTTTCTTCCTGCTGGCTTCTCCTCTAGTGAAGCTCCTTTTCTTGAATCATTATCTTTTTCTTCCCATAAATTTCTTAAATTTTTTGATCACCAGGGCCATGTCTTCATCATTTTCTTCACTGGTGGATAGATCATCTTCTTCTTCAGCAGTCATAGATTTTAGTGCTATTATTTTCTTCTTGTTGTTGTCTTCCTCATGGTGCCGACTCATGGCTAACTCATGTGTCATCAAGGATCCAATGAGCTCCTCTAAAGATAACGTGTTTAGATCTTTTGCCTCCTGGATGGCTGTTACCTTGGCTTCCCATGTCCTAGGCAAAGATCTAAGAATCTTTCTCACCAATTCACTATTAGTGTAAACATTACCTAAACTTTTTAAACCATTTATGATATTAGTGAATCTTGTGTACATGCTAGTGATAGATTCAATGGGGTCTATTTTAAATAACTCATATTGCTAAACTAGCATGTTAATTTTAGTTTCTTTTACTTGATTTATCCCTTCATGCATGACCTTAAGCCTATCCCAAATTTTCTTTGCTGAATTGCAAGTGAAAATTTGGTTAAACTCATTAGCATCAAGGGCATAATAGAGTACATTCATTGCCTTGGCATTTAATTGGACAAGTTTCTTATCTGTTTCATCGCAATCCTTCTCCGACTTAGGAGTATATGTGCCATCGACAATGATTGTGGGAGTATGTGGACCATTGACAATGACACTCCATATATCATAGTCAAGGGCTTGAATGAAAATAAGCATGCAAGCTTTCCAATAGGTATAGTTAGACCTATTGAAAAGAGGTGGCCTATTTATGGATTGCCCTTCAGCAATTGAACCTCCTAGTTGGGTTGACACGATCTTTATCTCTAGTTGATAAAATCAATAATTAGTAGAGAACCAAGGCTCTAATACTAATTATTGTCCAGATAAACAACCCAAGAAGGGGGGGTGAATTGGATTTTCAAAAATTTAAATAGATATGTGCGGTGATTAAAGATTAAATCCTGAGTGAATCAAATGTGAGTTCTAATAGAAGATATAAGCTAGAGAACACACACAAGCAAGAGGATTTTATAGTGGTTCGGTGTACTCCCAGCACCTACGTCCACTCCCCAAGCAAACTCTTAAGAATTTCACTATAATCCCTTAAGATTATAGTCGGATAATATTTTCGGGCTCACTATCCAATAATCTAGTTGATTTTTCTCTAGGTTCACCAACCACAATCCTTACAAGAATTAGATAAACCAATCTGAATAAACAAAAGGAGAGAAAAACTCCAAAACCCAAGTTTCAGCCCCTGCTGAAACCAAATACACGGGAAGGAGAAAGAAAATGTTTCAACTTAAAAGGCTCCTTCAAATGAGCAAAAGAGTTGTCCTTGTAGTTCGTTGAAAGCCCCTTTTAATCCATGGAGTTAATGCACTTGAGGATTCTTCAATGGTTAAGAGAATAGATTGATTGAAGATGGAGATTTTCATTCAAGAATAGAGCGTATTTTTTTTTCTCTCATTTTTCTTCATTTTATCATGAATAAGCCTTCTTCCTTTTAAATCTATAGTATTTCTTTCTTCTAGTAATGACTGGAGCTCAGAAAAAGCAAAATCTGAATCTTGGAGAGCAGCAACTAGCCATTGGAGTCGAAAAAATATGATCTAAAATGCCCCATCAAAAAGTTATCATCGAGTCTCAAGACCTCTCGATCTATCTTGAGACATCTCGCCAAGTTATGTGGCCACTTGGTTTGAACAGGAGAGCTCTCACCTTCAGTCTCATAAAGAATCATCTTTCTGAAAAAAAATGGCTCGCCTAAGATTGAGACCTCTCGGTTCTAAATGAGATGTCTTACGCAGACCGTGAGACCTCTTGAGAATCCTATGAGACCTCTTGAAACCATGCTAGAATAATGCTTGGGGCATGCCAATCCACTCGAGAGCTCTCAAAAAAATTTTGAGACATCTCGAAGACTGCTCTAGGATAATTTTGAGAGAATTTTCGCTCCATACAAGAAGATTTGAATTTTGATTGATTTTCACTTAATGACTTTCTTATTTTGGTCAAAGAGCTCTCTTTCTTCTGACATTGAAATACTTAAAATAAAATATATTAGTAATCATTTGCTTTAATATTTGGTGATCACCAAATCACTTAGGGGGTTCAACATGAGTGAGCAAGTCAGTAAAATTCTTGGGATATTTCTTTTCCAAGAAAAATAAAAGATCATTCTTCTGAAGGTCGTCTTTCAGTATGGCCATAGCAATAGATTGGTCCAGATTTTGGACCTCTAGGATTGCAGCATTGAAGCGACTGATGTAAGCTTAGATGGACTCCTTCTTTTTGCTTGATGTTGATGAGACAGTCCAAGCCTCACCTTGGACATCGGTTGCTCATAAAATGAGTCATAAACTGATGGCTCATTTGATCGAAAGAGAAGATCATACCCGACTTAAGCATCAAATATCAATTTCTTGCTGCTTCCTTTAGAGTGGATGGAAAAGCTCGGCACAAGATGGCATCGGATGCTCCATGGGGTAGCATCATTATTCGAAAGGCCTCCAGATGGTCAACTAGATCAATGGTCATGTCAAAGCTCTAAAATTGAGGAAGCTTAAAGTTTGGTGGGATGGGCTCTTGCATGATTCGCTGGGAGAAAGGGGGGTCATTGCAAGTATCATTGCAATAGACGGGGGGAGCCTAGCGGAGTTCCTCAATCCATCAGCTCATCTCCTAAATTTATTGATCTAGAAGATCATCCTAATCATGGATCTTAAGAATCTTTTGATAAAATAGAGGTAGAGATGTTAGATGTGTGCCCTAGAAGATAGATTGGCTAACACTTGTAATACACTTCTAAGAGAAATTTTATAATTTTGACTATAAATTAATAGAAAAAATATTTTCTATCATAGTGTGTATTTAAAGTGTATGTGATACACCCTTTGAGTTAATGGTAATGATAGTTCATATTTTCAAAGACTTAAAAATTTAAGACATGAATTTTTATAATTAACTCATAAATTGCTTTGGACTGTAGGATCATCACGAGAATGGTGATTGATCTAGAAGGTTGGTGTACGATCACTTTCTTTGAGTAGATGAGTCTTGAGTCTATGGTATGGAGAGATCCAAGCGAGAGTATAGGTACTCGTTGAGAATGAGGGCATTGAGCATGACCACCTCGAGCATTCATAAGAAAGTCTACCTTCTCGTCGATGACTGGCTCAATGTTGCAGTAGTGTGTCTAGTTGTTTGACTTGAGATGCATCGATAATTTACCTTGAGGGTGTTATAGTTTGACTACACTATAACTTAGTCTTCCTGCCATTCAAAATCCTGAGGTGTATGGTGGCTATAGTACGTTCATTATAGGAATTGGATTGCACCAATAAGGGATCTATCTACCTCGGTAGATGAGAAGTAGCCCTATGATGATCATGAGAATCGAGTCCATAAGCCCATGGCCATGGTAGAGTGAAGATGATAGAAAGAGTTTCTATAAGGGTTTTACATAGGACTCGAATCAAATGATTAATTCGTATGATGGATATTGGGTTTGACGAGTTCACTTTAACCCTAATCCTGTTAGAGCTCAAGATAGAAGAACCCAATCACACAGGTAGCTACACCAAGAGGTTCATTTTTAGTTCTGATGGATTGTGACCATATACTGTTAGGTGTCACTGATGGATTTTGGGAGTAATTAGAATGATTTTGATGATCGATCATTCTAATTGTATGAATCAGAAAAGTTCTGGTCCATCGAAAGGTATTTCGATGATGTCGATGATGGAGATCACGACATATCTCATTACCATACAAAACTGAATCTAACTAGGTTACACAAATAAGAGTTTGGATTTGGATGTCATCAATTGAGCTAACCTAGTTCAATTGATTTGGATTAGATCCAATCAGGTTCAAGATAATCATGCTAGCACACGATTGAGCCTGACTTTCTCCTTCTATAATCTTTCTGATTCATTGCAACCAAGTCAAATTTGATTTTACATTTTTTTATATTTTGAATGAGTTTATTTTTATCTGACTAGAATAAGTCTAGGTCAGATTAATTATGAAAAGTAATTTCATTTCTAGTGCAATTGGATTAGGGTCCATAGTTGACCCAATTGAGAGAATTGAGGGTCACATGATCATAGAATTTTAGAAATTTTTTAGAAATCATTTTCCTTTAATTTTTTGCTATATTATAGGGAACAAGATATGCTTTGGGTATGCAAAATTTTGTGATTTTTTGAGGTGTCCAGACTAGGATTTGATAGAGTTTGATTTATATCAAACTCTTTAGGGAAGAGTCCTAGACACACATGGACTCTTCTTTATCCTTTCATGCCGCCACCTTCCAGATGGATTTTTGGGGTCAAAACTAGATGTGATCTAGGATTTTTCATGGAGATCAGGTTCAAGAGTCCCAATGATTGAATTATTAAGGTTTCTGGTCAAAAAGGGACTCTTTATAGCGCTATATCTTGTATAAGAACTCTTCTGACGAAATTGCCTTAATATAATTAATTTTTTCTACACCCAAAGGAGCCTTCCCTCTGATATCCATGCCCTATCTATCCTCTCTCTCTCTCTCTCTCTTCTACATGTCTAAAAAGTTAGGCACAAATCTGAGTTGAAGGTCCAAGAATTTTGGCACAAGATTCAGCATCTACGCGATGGTGTTCGTGAGACGAACAGGCTACCCTCAGAGGTCATTTTGAAGGCTTTTCAAATCAGATCCATATTCAATTTTTAGAGGAGAGATTCATGAGATGGAGACATTTAGATCCTGCCCTAGTGGATACTAGTAGAGGCCAGGTGCATGTGTGGCTCCTTCCAAAACCTCATAAATCAACAGGATCATCATAGGATAATTAGATTACCAAATCAGGTACTTAAAATTAAATCTAATTTAATTTTATTTTTAAATTTTAATATTAGATATCTATGATCAGATATAAAAATTCTTAGATCTAACTAGAATTTAAAAAAAAATTTAAAATATTTCTTAAGATCTAATCAGATCTGAACGATCCTATACCAAAAAAATAGGTTTTTTCTTCAACTAGTATCAGAGCCAGGCTGCAGTTCTTTAGATCTATTTTAGATCTAATTTTATTTTTATTTTTTATCTGATATTAAAAAGTTTTAGATGTCACATTAGATGTAATTAGATTTAAAATTAAAAAATTAAAATTAAATCATTTAGATCTAATATGTATGAGATGCATGACTAGACTGGGAATAGAATAGTTCTATGTGTAGTCTAGCATAATCATATTGTTAATTTGATTAAATATAATTTTAGATATATTTAATTTTTATTTTTTAATATTATAATTATTATAATCAGATCTAAAAAATAGAAAATAAAGTTTTAAATTTTTTATTTATTCATATATGATATGAAAAATGCATGTTTAGACTAGTTGTAGAATAGTTCTACAAATTATCTAGAATAATTTTATTTTAATATGATCAAATTTAAATCTATTTTTTAGATGTTATATATAATATTTTAGATCAAAACAATATGCATGTTTAATTTAGTGATGATACATGAGATGTATACAAGGCATGTATTAGTTAGATCATTAATTATATATGTGATATATGATCTAGATCTAACTACTTTTGTAGTTTCAATTATATTTCTGATTAAGGCATTCTCCTTGGCCATTCAATCATAAGAGCAAAGTAGGATTTAAAGGCCCTCTCCTCTCAATCGATGAGGTGTTCTTATGGTGTTTAGGGATGCTACACGTTCATCCTTAATCAAAAATCAGAACTTATTTTCTACAAAACCCTAGACTCTGAAATCCTAGGATTTTCATACATATTTTTTATTTATGAACCCAAACTTAATTAAAAATTAAGATTATTAAAATAATTAGATCTAAAATTAAAAAATTTTAGATATAAGATATTTTCATAAAATTGGGTTCGAACTTGGGTAGCTCAATTAGGTCTAGCGGTTTATCAAACCGAATCAAGAGTTGGTTAGGTGGGATCAAGAGTGCTTAGAATTGACTAGCCCAATAGTTGTAAGTCTGGGTCAAGGTCAACTCACAACAACATGTGATCCATCCAATTAAGATCTAATTTGGCTCCGTGGTTCGAGCCTAGATTGTAGGCTAATCCGATTAGTTCTGATTCGATAATTTGGTGTCTAAGGTAAGTTTGGCAGATACGATCAATTGATTTTTAATTGGGAGCTACTCAACTTGAATACGTTCTTATCGAGTTAATGACATATCCCTTCCATCGATCTCACTTATCTGGCTATTTGTGTCAACCCAGTTCTGATTTGAGGTGGCTAACAGTTCGAGCTAATCTATGCCACTAGGCTTATCATAATCGTTATGACTGAGTCAAGTCTAAGAGACCTAAATTGAATCTTTCTAAAAAAAGATTAAGTCAATTGATCTTCCACCATTGTAGGTGTGCGGGCTCTTTCTAAGGTTGATTGTTCTCGGCTGGTTACAGTGGTTCAGTTGCACTGGAAAGATACAACTGTGTCTATTAGGGATTGGATGCTTCGGGTTGGAGAATGGGTTGGGCTCAATATTTTGGATATGATGAGGAACGCAATTAGAAATCAATTTGTCCAAATGATGGGTCAGACTTAACTAAGGAGTGGATTAATATTTTGGATATGGTGAGATTCATGAATTAGAGATCAGGATTAGGTGCACCATGATTAGAGAATCATTGGATAAGAGTTGTCCACTCATCAATTGATCCATCATCAATAACTATTAGGTAAGGTGGTGAGTTAGTTGGTGGGACCACATCACCCACTAGAAATCAATTGATCGTGAAGATTTTTCCATCTCTGCCCAGAGAATGTAGGGATCCGAGAAAATAGTGAGACCCTAATTTATTTAAAAAATAAAATTTTTAAATAAATTAATTAAGTCTAGTTATAAAATCTAACTAGAAACTTTGACTGTCTATAGAAAAATATCTGTGTCCAACCCACTAGCCCATATCCTAGACACCCTTCGAGTGACCAGACCCAACTTTAAGGATTAGCTCCAAAACTTTAAAATTATTTTAGATTTTGAGAAGTTGACTCATGCATTGGAACAGGACCCTACCACTTTACTAGCCCATCCATCCACTGATCAGAGAGCGTCTCTAGAGAAGTGGACGTATGATGATAACAAAGCCAGGTATTACATGTTGGACTCGATGTCTGATAAGCTCCAGCACTAACATGAAGACATTAGGACTAGCCGCCAAATATTGGCTCACCTGCAAGAGTTGTTTGGTGAACAAAATTGCGCAGCCAAATATCAAGTCACTAGAAGACCTTTTAAGGCTCAAATGCATGATGGACAGTTGGTCCAAGTTCATTGCTTGATGATGATCATGGACTTAGAAGAGCTTGAGAAGCTCGGTGTCAAGTTGGACAAAGATTTGCAGATTGATATAATTCTGCAATTCTTGTCTAATGCGTATGGACAGTTTATCATGAACTACCATATTCATAAACTATAGAATACTCTGACAGAACTTATGAATATGCTGGTTACTGCTGAGCTTTCTATGAAAGGTTCTAAAGACTCAGTATTTTCTATGGAGCAGACTTCTTTCAAGAAAAAATCTTTTGGAAAGAAGAAGAAGTCTGTGAAGAAGCAGAAGATGGATGGTGGGAAGAAGAAGAAGGTAGAGTCAAAGAAGAAGGCCACTGACAAAGAAAAATATTTCTATTGCAACACAGACGGTCATTGGAAGCGGAACTACCTCTTGTACCTGGCCAGCCTGAAGAATAAGAAGAAGGCAGGACCTTCTAGTGGTATGCTCATTATAGAATCTAACCTTATGGTTTCTTCTACATCTAGTTGGGTGCTTGTTTCTAATTCTAGTACTCACTTATGCACTTCTATGCAGAGTCTTGAGGATAGCAACAGACTAAGAGATAGTGAGATGATCCTACGCGTCAGGAATGGAGCAAGAGTTATTGCAGTGACCGTGGAAACCTATCCTCTATGATTGTCGTTAGGATTTGATTTAGTTCTTAGAGACTATTTTTATGTGCCTGAAGTAAGCAGAAATTTGATTTCTGTTTCATAAAGGCTATGTAATTAGTTTTCTTAAGGACCATTGTAATATTGTTTATGAAAGAAATAAAATTACAAGTGGTTACCTTATAAATGGTCTTTATCAGTTACATATTTGTTAGATATATGTGCCCTAGAAGCCAGAATTGGCTGACACTTGTAATACATTTCTAAGGGCAAAAATGTAATTTTGACTATAATTAATAAAATGGGTTATTTTCTATCACACCTATGTATTTAGTGTCTGTGATACATCCTTTGAGTTAATGGTAATGATAATTCATATTTTCAAGAGTTGAAAATTTAAGACATGAATAATCATTATTAACTCATAAACAGCTCCCGACCATAGGATCATCACGAGGATGGTGATTGATCCGGAAGGTTGGTGTACGATCGCTTCTCTTTAGTAGATGAGTCTTGAGTCTACGGTGTGGAGACACCGGAGCGAAAGTATAGGTACTCGTTAGAGAACGAGGGCACTGAGCGTGACCACCTCGAGTAGTCATTAGGGAGTCTACCTTCTCGTCAATGACTGACTCGATGCTGCAGTAGTGTGTCTGGTTCTTTGACCTGAGATGCATCGATAGTTCACCTTGAGGGTGTTATAGTTTGACTACACCATTACTCGATCTCCTAGCCATATGGAACCCTGAGGTGTATGTTGGCTATAGCATGTTCATTGTAGGAACTGGATTGCATCAAGATGGAATCTATCTACCTCGGTGGTAGAGGAGCAGCCCTATGATAATCATGAGAATCAAGTCCTGAAGCCCATGGCCATGGCAGAGTGAAATAATAGAAAGAGTTTCTATTTAGATTTTCACATTGGACTCGAATCGAATGATTACATCATATGACAGAGACTAGGGTTTGACGAGTTCACCTTAACCCTAATCTGATCGGGGCTCAAGATAGAAGAACTTAATCACACAGGTAGCTGCACCAAGAGGTTCGCATTCAGCTCTGATGGGTTGCCACCATATACTGCTAGGTGTCACTGGTGGATTTTGGGAGCAATTAGAATGATTTAGATGATCGATCATTCTAGCTGTTCGAATCAGAAGAGTTCTGATCCATCGAAAGGAGTTTCGATGATGTCGATGATAGAGATCATGACATATCCCATTACCATACAGAACTGAACCTAACTAGGGTCACACAAACAAGGGTTTGAATCTGGTGATCATCAATTGAACTGATCTAGTTCAATTGATCTGAATGAGATTCAATTAGGTTCAAGGAAATCGTGCTAGCACTCGATTGAACCTAACGTTCTTCTTTTACTATCATAAATAAGTTGTCCTGACTGAGCCAAAGGAGTTTGTGCTCAATCAGAGGCCTTCATATGGTCTGACTGGAGGTTGTCCAAGTCAGAAAAGGTTGTCTTATTTTGTAAGACATTACCTGCCATTTTTGGTCACCTGCCATTTCTTGTTCTTTGACTTTGGTCAAAAGTCTACCTTTGACTGGTCAAACATTGACCATTGACCCTTTGACTTTTGACCACATGTCATGCACCTATTGGAGAGCTGGTGGGGGCTTGTCCCCCTACCAGAACCTGGCAAGGAGAAGGGCGCACGCCAAGGGTGGCGTGAGCCCAAGTAGGAGGCGCCTAGGAGTCCTTGTTGGACAAGGACTCCATCTCCTTTTTGGATTCCAATTAGAGTTCTTCTAAGAACCAACTTTGACTGGTCTTAGGTGCCCTCTAAGGAGGAATCCAGGGGTCTCTATTCCCACCAATCAGATTTAGATCTGATTTCACAAAGGGTTGTGATTGGTTGGGAGGAAGAGGAGTTGGATCACGCTTAGTCTATAAATAAGACCCTGCGCCCAACTCAAATGCTAATGCAATTCAATTGAGACACCCCACGCCCCAAGGCTGCCTCTCCTCTCCTCCTCCATGCCATAGCTTCTTCTCCCCTTGCTCTCCACGTCCAAAAGGTGTTTTGGATTTTGGTTGGTGCGATTCAGATCAAGGAAAGGCGATCAAAAACAAGAAGGCTGCGCTGCTGCAAAGGAGGACTGCTCATCTTCAAAAGAGTTTTGAAGATCCTCCAGATCAGATCAGATCTAATTTTTGGAGGCATGATAGAGAAGAAGAGGATCTCCAGATCCAACCCGAGTGGATACCGGTAGAGGCCAGGCGCTTGCGTGGCTAGATCCAGAACCTTCCGCTGCAATCAGGATCATCTACAGGGTAATAGGATTACCCAAATCAGGTAAATTAAATTTGATTTAATTTATCTTATTTTATTTTATTTATTAAAATAATAAGAATTAGATCTAAAACATATCAAGATCTGATTGAAATCAAGAGAAAAATTTTTGAAATATATCTCTTGATCTGATCAGATCTGAACGAACCTGGACCGGGAAATCAGGATTTTCCCTTCAACTGGTATCAGAGCCATGGTTCTAAAATTGTTTAGATCTGAATTTTAATTTTATTTTAATTAAAAATAAGTGAATTTCAGATGTCACATGAGATGTGATCAGATCTGAAAATCAGAAAAATTAAAATTAAATGAATTTGGATCTAAGATTAGAAGAATATGCATGACTAGTTCTAGAATAGAATAGTTCTATAGAATAGTCTTTGATTTAATCTTGATTAAATCATATTTTAGATCTTTTTTATTTACTATTTTTTGATATTATAAGTGTTATAATAACATCTGAAAAAATAGCAAATAAAAATTATTTAATTTTAAATATCATATGAGATATGATTGATGCATGTCTAGACTAGTTGTAGAATAGTTCTACATAATTGTCTAGATTAGAATTTATTTTGATTAGATCAATTTAAATCTAATTTTTTAGATTATTATGAGATAATTTAGATCTGAAAACATGCATGATTATGATACATGAGATGTATGCAAAATATGCCATGATTAGATCTACTTTATATATGAGATATATGATATAGATCTGATATTGTTTTGTAGTATTGAATGTTCCTGATTAAGGCGTTCCTCTTGGCCGTCCGGTCATAAGAATGAAGAAGGGTTTAAAGGCCCTCTCTTCCCATTCGATGGGGTGTTCTTATGATGTGTAGGGGTGCTGCGTGTTCGTCCTTAATCAGAAACCCAAAACTTACTTTCTGCAAAACCCTAGATCCTGAAACCCTAGGATTTATTGTGCATATTTTGTTTATGAACCCTACTTAATTAAGAATTAAGTTTATGGAAATATTAATTAGGTCTAAAATTGAGAATTTCAGATCTAAGACATATTCATAATACTGGGTTCGGGCTTGGGTAGCTCAATTAGGTCTAAGCGGTTGATCAAACCGAATCAAGAGTTGGTTAGATGGGATCAACAATGCTTAAATTGACCAGCCTAATAGGATTAAGTCTGGGTCAAGATCGAGTCACGATCAAGCAAGACCTAATTAGGCTCAGAGGTTAGAGTCTGGATTGTAGGCTAACCCAATTGGTTCTGACTCAACAATTTGGTGTCTAAGGTAAGTTTGGCACAGACGACCGACTGGTTTTTTAATTGGAAGCTACTCGACCTGAATGCGTTCTTGTACGAGTTAATGGCATATTCCTTCCACCGGTCTCACTTACCTGGCCATATCTGTTGACACAGTTCTGATCTGAGGTGGTCAATAATCCGAGCTAACCCATGCCACTAGGTTAGTCATAATTGTTATGACTAAGCCAAGTCTAGTTTAATGAGACCTGAATCAATTCTCCCTAAGAAAAGATTAAGTCTGAGGTCTTCCACCATTGTAGATGTGCGGGCCCTTCCCGGGGTTGATTGTTCTCGGCTGGATACAGTGGCTCAGTTGCACCGGGAAGATGCAACCATGTCTATTAGGCATTGGATGCTATGGGCTGGAGGATGAGTTGGGCTCAATATTTTGGATACGGTGAGAGACTCAATTAGGAACCCAGTCTATGCAAATGGTGGGTCTGACTTAACTAAGGAGTGGATCAATATTCCGGATACGGTGAGATTCATGAATTAGAGACCAAGTTTGGGTGCACCATGATTAGAGAATCATTGAACAAGAGTTGTTCACTCATTGGCTAACCCATCACCAATAACTGTTAGGTGAGGTGATGAGTCAGTTGGTGAGACCGCACCACCCACTAGAAATCATTAATCATGGAGATTTTTGCATCTCTACAGAGGGAGTGTAGGGATCCGAGAAAAATAGTGGGAGCTAATTTGTTTAAAAATAAAATCCCTAAATAAATTGGTCAAGTCAAAATTACAGTATCTAACTAGAATCTTTGACTCTCTATAGGAAAAATGTCTGCGTCCAACCCATTGGCACGTATCCTGACACACATAGACTGACTGGACCCAATTATAAAGATTGGCTCAGGAACTACAAAATTATTTTGGGTTCGAGAAGTTAACACATGTTTTGGACCAGGACCCTCCCACCTTACCAGCTCGTCCATCCACTGAACAGAGAGCATCTCTGGAAAAATGGATTGACGAAGATAATAAGGCCAGATACTTACATGTTGGGCTCGATGTCTGATGAGCTCCAGCGCCAACATGAAGATATCGGGACTGCTCGCCAAATGTTGGCTCACCTGCAGGAGATGTTTGGTGAACAGAGTCGCGCAGCCAAATATCAAGTCACGAAAATGACTTTTTAAGGCTAAGATGCGTGATGGGCAGTCAGTCCAAGATCACTGTCTGACAATGATCAAGGACATGGAAGAGCTTGAGAAGCTCGGTGTGAAGTTGGACTTGGATCTGCAGAATGATATTATTCTGCAATCCTTGACTGATGCATATGGGCAATTCATCATGAATTACCACATGCATAAACTTCAGAAATTCCTTGGCCGAGTTAATGAATATGCTGGTTACCGCTGAGCTTTCTATGAAAGGTTCTAAAGGCTCAGTTCTTGCTATGGAACGGACTTCTTCCAAAAGAAAGTCTTATGGAAAGAAAAAGAAGTCTGTGAAAAAGCAAAAGGTGGAAGGATCAAAGAAGAAGAAGGCAGAATCGAAGAAAAAGGCCGATGGCAAAGGAAAGTGTTTCCATTGCAACAGCGACGGCCATTGGAAGCGGAACTGCCCTACTTACCTGGCCACCCTAAAGAACAAGAAGGAAGGTCCTTCTGGAGGTATGCTCGTTATTGAGTCTAACCTTACGGTTTCTTCTGCATCCAGTTGGGTGCTTGACTCTGGTTCTAGTGCTCATCTGTGCACTTCTATGCAGGGTCTTGAGGATAGCAGGAGGCTGAGGGATGGAGACATGATCCTACGCGTCGGTAATGGAGCAAGAGTTGCTGCAGTAGCCGTGGGAACATACCCTCTGCGATTACCATCTGGTTTAGACTTAGTTTTAAAAGACTGTTATTTATGTGCCTGCAGCTAGCAGGAATTTGATTTCTGTTTCATGCTTAGCACAAGAAGGTTATGTGATCACCTTCTTTAAGGACCATTGTAACATTCTTTATGAAAAAAATAAAATTGCAAATGGTTTCCTTGTTAATGGTCTTTATCAGTTACATATTGATGTACCTATTTTTAACTATCGAGCAAAACGTGAATGCCAAACGACCTAGGGATAGTCCAAATGACAGATATCTATGGCACCTGAGATTAGGTCATATAGCAGAAGATAGGATTAACAAATTGGAGAAAAATGGGCTATTGAGTCCATTGACTTTCGAGTCATATCCAACTTGTGAATCTTGTCTTCAAGGCAAAATGACTAAACTCCCTTTTGTTGGACATGGGGAGAGGGCCACAGATCTCCTTGCCCTAGTACATACTGATGTGTGCGGCCCATTTGATGTGCCGGCTAGAGGCAATTTTGTCTACTTCATTACCTTTACCGATGATCTGTCTAGGTATGGGTATGTGTATCTTATGAGACACAAGTCTGAAGCCTTTTAAAAAGTTCAAAGAATTCAGACATGAAGTAGAAAAACAAACTAGAAAACCCATTAAGGTTCTTCGATCAGATCGAGGAGGTGAATACCTTAGCCGGGAATTCCTAGACTATCTTAAGGATAATGGCATAGTCTCTCAATGGACTCCACCAGGAACACCTCAACTCAACGGGGTTTCAGAATGGAGAAATCGGACTCTATTGGATATGGTTCGATCCATGATGAGCTTCACAGACCTCCCTGATTTTCTTTGGGGACACTCATTGTTAACTTCAATCTATTTACTGAATAGGGTTCCCTCTAAAACCGTTCCTACCACACCGTATGAGATATGGCACGGTAAGAAACCAAGTCTGAGTCATCTCAGAATTTGGGGTTGTCCGGCTCATGTCAAAAGACAACAAGCGGACAAGTTAGAGTTTAGGTCCTTTAGAGCTCGATTCATAGGATATCCTAAAGAGTCATTAGGATACTATTTCTACATTCCAGAAGACCACAATGTGATTGTGAGTCGACATGCCATCTTTCTTGAAAAATAGTTTATTCAAGATAGTGGCATTGGAAAGCAGATCAAGCTTGATGAGAAAGTCTCACAAGTAGAATGAGCTAAGGACCAAGTGGAACCAAATCAGGTTGAGCCAATAAGAACACTACCTCCTCCACCTCGTAGATCGGAAAGAGTTTCCCATCCCCCTGAAAGATACTTAGGTATTATTTCAGAGGATGTAGAGGAAAATGTTCCTCATAGGTAATGGTGCTCATGGTGATGATCCCAAAACCTACAATGAGGCGATATCAGATATCGACTCCGAGAAATGGCTTGAGGCAATGAAGTCAGAGATTGACTCGATGCACTCAAACCAAGTCTGGACCTTGGTAGATCCACCAGAAGGTATAGTACCTATTGGATGTAAATGGATCTTCAAGAGAAAGATTGGTGCAGATGGGAATGTGGAGACATTCAAGGCTAGATTGGTGGCAAAAGGTTATAGTCAACGTGAAGGCATTGACTATCAGGATACCTTTTCACCAGTAGCTATGCTAAAATCCATCCGCACATTGCTTGCTGTTGCAGCCTATTTCGATTATGAAATATGGCAAATGGACGTGAAAACGGCATTCCTTAAATGGATATCTTGAGGAAGATATCTATATGGAACAGCCGCTAGGTTTCACATCCAGTGATACTGATCACAAGGTTTGCAAGCTGCAAAGGTCCATATATGGACTTAAGCAAGCATCTCGGAGCTGGAACACTCATTTCAATGATGTGATCAAAAAGTTTGGTTTCATCAAAAAATGAAGAGGAACCATGTGTTTTCAAAAGGGTCAGTGGGAGCGCTGTTGTCTTCCTCGTATTGTACGTGGATGACATCCTCCTTATTGGGAATGATATTCCCATGTTGACATCAGTCAAGATGTGGTTGTCCAAGGAATTCTCCATGAAAGACCTAGGTGAAGCATCCTTTATTCTAGGAATTAAGGTCTATAGGGATAGACCGAATAGGATGCTAGGACTTTCACAGAAGATGTACATAGAGGAAAGTACTAAAGAGGTTTAGTATGGAAAACTCTAAGAGGGGATTAATACCCTTCAGACATGGTATTCATCTTTCCAAGAAGATGTGCCCTAGCACACCTGAGGAAATAGAATGCATGAGCAAGATCCCTTATGCTTCTGCAATAGGGAGCCTCATGTATGCCATGCTATGTACATGACCTGATATAGCCCATGCTGTGAGTGTCACAAGCAGATATCAGTCAAATCCAGGTGAAGAACACTGGACTTCTGTGAAATGTATCCTTAAGTACTTGAGAAGAACTAAGGATATGATGCTGGTCTTTGGTAATGGAGAACTCCAAGGTTCCAGGGATACACAGACTCGGACTTCATGTCCGATATAGATGATCGAAAAGTCGACATCTGGCAATGGTGGTGTTGTACTGTTTGTGCTGGAAGAGTTTCCTAGCAAATGGTATATACAGAGCTCGGAGTGATACCATCGGATGCTATCCGCGATTACCTTGAGAAAGCCAAGGTTACGTCGAGTGAGGTCAAGAGAGTCAACTCCGCAGATAATGTGGCAGACCCACTTACAAAGCCGTTGGGACAACAGAAGATCGAAGCCCACCTTGAGAAGATGGGACTTAGACTTTGTAGCCAATTGGCTTTAGGACAAGTGGAGATTGTTAGATATATGTGCCCTAGAAGCCAGAATTGGCTGACACTTGTAATACACTTCTAGGGGCAAAATTTATAATTTTGACTATAAATTAATAAAATGGGTTATTTTCTATCACACCTGTGTATTTAGTGTCTGTGATACATCCTTTGAGTTAATGGTAATGATAATTCATATTTTCAAGAGTTGAAAAATTTAAGACATGAATAATTCATTATTAACTCATAAACTGCTCTCCGACCATAGGATCATCACGAGGATGGTGATTGATCCGGAAAGGTTGGTGTACGATCGCTTCTCTTTAGTAGATGAGTCTTGAGTCTACGGTGTGGAGACACCGGAGCGAGAAGTATAGGTACTCGTTAGAGAACGAGGGCACTGAGCGTGACCACCTCGAGTAGTCATTAGGGAGTCTACCTTCTCGTCAATGACTGACTCGATGCTGCAGTAGTGTGTCTGGTTCTTTGACCTGAGATGCATCGGCAGTTCACCTTGAGGGTGTTATAGTTTGACTACACCATTACTCGGTCTCCTAGCCATATGGAACCCTGAGGTGTATGTTGGCTATAGACATGTTCATTGTAGGAACTGGATTGCATCAAGATGGGATCTATCTACCTCGGTGGTAGAGGAGTAGCCCTATGATGATCATGAGAATCAAGTCCTGAAGCCATGGCCATGGCAGAGTGAAATAATAGAAAGAGTTTCTATTTAGGTTTTCACATTGGACTCGAATCGAATGATTACATCATATGACAGAGACTAGGGTTTGACGAGTTCACCTTAACCCTAATCTGATCGGGGCTCAAGATAGAAGAACTGAATCACACAGGTAGCTGCACCAAGAGGTTCGCATTCAGCTCTGATGGGTTGCCACCATATACTGCTAGGTGTCACTGGTGGATTTTGGGAGCAATTAGAATGATTTAGATGATCGATCATTCTAGCTGTTCGAATCAGAAGAGTTCTGATCCATCGAAAGGAGTTTCGATGATGTCTATGATAGAGATCATGACATATCCCATTACCATACAGAACTGAACCTAACTGGGTCACACAAATAAGGGTTTGAATCTGGTGATCATCAATTGAACTGATCTAGTTCAATTGATCTGAATGAGATTCAATTAGGTTCAAGGAAATCGTGCTAGCACTCGATTGAACCTAACGTTCTTCTTTTGCTATCATAAATAAGTTGTCCTGACTGAGCCAAAGGAGTTTTGTGCTCAATCAGAGGCCTTCATATGGTCTGACTGGAGGTTGTCCAAGTCAGAATAAGGTTGTCTTATTTGTAAGACATTACCTGCCATTTTTGGTCACCTGCCATTTCTTGTTCTTTGACTTTGGTCAAAAGTCTACCTTTGACTGGTCAAATGTTGACCATTGACCCTTTGACTTTTGACCACATGTCATGCACCTATTGGAGAGCTGGTGGGGGCCTGTCCCCCTGCCAGAACCTGGCAAGGAGAAGGGCGCACGCCAAGGGTGGCGTGAGCCCAAGTAGGAGGCGCCTAGGAGTCCTTGTTGGACAAGGACTCCATCTCCTTTTTGGATTCCAATTAGAGTTCTTCTAAGAACCAACTTTGACTGGTCTTAGGCGCCCTCTAAGGAGGAATCCAGGGGTCTCTATTCCCACCAATCAGATTTAGATCTGATTTCACAAAGGGTTGTGATTGGTTGGGAGGAAGAGGAGTTGGATCACGCTTAGTCTATAAATAAGACCCTGCGCCCAACTCAAATGCTAATGCAATTCAATTGAGAAACCCCACGCCCCAAGGCTGCCTCTCCCCTCCTCCTCCAAGCCATAGCTTCTTCTCCCCTTGCTCTCCACGTCCAAAAGGTGTTTTGGATTTTGGTTGGTGCGATTCAGATCAAGGAAAGGCGATCAAAAACAAGAAGGCTGCGCTGCTGTAAAGGACGACTGCTCATCTTCAAAAGAGTTTTGAAGATCCTCCAGATCAGATACAGATCTGATTTTTGGAGGCGTGATAGAGAAGAAGAGGATCTCCAGATCCAACCCGAGTGGATACCGATAGAGGCTAGGCGCTTGCATGGCTAGATCCAGAACCTTCCGCTGCAATCAGGATCATCTATAGGGTAATAGGATTACCCAAATCAGGTAAATTTAATTTAATTTAATTTATCTTATTTTATTTTATTTATTAAAATAATAAGAATCAGATCTAAAACATATCAAGATCTGATTGGGATCAAGAGAAAAATTTTTGAAATATATCTCTTGATCTGATCAGATCTGGACGAACCTGGATCGAGAAATCAGGATTTCCCTTCAATATTGATGTTTCTATTTTCAATATCGAGCAAAACATGAATGCCATAGGATCAAAATGACCTAGGGATAATCTAAACGATAGGTATCTATGGCACCTTAGGCAAGGTCATATAGCAGAAGATAGGATTAATAAATTAGTGAAATCCAAGCTATTGAGTTTATTGACTTTTGAGTCATATCTGATTTATGAATCATGGCTTCATGGCAAAATGATCAAGCTCTCTTTTGTAGGACATATGGAAAGAGCCACAGAACTACTTGCCCTAGTACATACTGATGTGTGTGGCCTATTTGATGTGCTGACTCGAGGCAACTATGTCTACTCATCATCTTTACTGATGATTTATCTCGGTACGGGTATGTGTATTTGATGCGACATAAATCTGAAGCTTTTGAAAAGTTTAAAGAATTTAGACATGAAGTAGAAAAATAAACCAGAAAACTTATTAAGTTTCTTCGATCAGATCGAGGAGGTGAATACCTTAATCAAAAATTCCTAGACTATCTTAAGCAAAATGGCATAGTCTCTCAATGGACTCCACCTGGAATACCTCAACTTAATGAAATTTTAGAATGGAGAAATCGGACCTTATTAGATATGGTTCGATCTATATGAGCTTCATGGACCTCCCTGAGTATCTTTGGGCACATAGTCTAATGACCGCTATATATTTACTAAATAGGGTTTCCTCTAAAACCATTCCTACCACACCATATGAGATATAGCATGGTAAGAAATCAAGTCTAAGTAACCTCAGAATTTGGGGTTATCCAACTCATGTCAAGAGACAACAGGCGAACAAGTTAGAGTATAGGTCCTTTAGAGCTCAGTTCATAGGAAATCCTAAAGAGTCATTAGGATATTATTTCTATATTCTGAAAGACCATAATATGATTGTGAGTCGACATGCCATCTTTCTTGAAAAATAGTGTATTCAAGATAGTGGCATCGGATGGTAGATTAGGCTCGAGGAGAATGTCTTCCAAGAGCAACGAGCTCAGGATCCTATGAAACCTAATCAGATTGAGCAACTCCAATCACTCTCTCCTCCACCTCATTGATCATAAAGAATTTTCCATCCTCCTGAAAGGTACTTAGGTACTATTTCGGAGGACGTAGAGAAAATATTCCTCATGGGAAATGGGGTTCATGGTGATGATCCCAAAAATCTATGACGAGGTGATATTAGATATTGACTCCCAGAAATGGTTAGAGGCAATGAAGTCAGTAATTGACTCAATGCGCTCGAATCAAGTCTAAACCTTAGTAGATCCACCTGAAGGTATAGTGCCTATTGGATGTAAATGGATCTACAAAAGAAAGATAGGTGCAGATGGGAATGTGGAGACATCCAAGGCTAGGTTAGTGGTGAAAGGGTATAGTTAGCACGAAGGCATTGACTATTAGGATACCTTCTCACCAGTAGCCATGCTAAAATCCATCCGCACATTACTTGCTATTATAACCTATTTCGATTATGAAATATGGTAGATGGATGTGAAAATGGCCTTCTTAAATAGATATCTTAAGGAAGATATCTATATGGAACAGCCGCTAGGATTCACATCCAGTGATGCTGATCATAAGGTCTGCAAGCTGTAAAGGTCCATCTATGGACTTAAGCAAGCATCTCAGAGCTGAAATTCTCGTTTTAATGATGTGATCAAATCATTTGGATTCATCAAGAATGAGGAGGAACCGTATGTATTCAAAAAGGTCAGTGGGAGCGCTATTGTCTTTCTTGTACTGTACATAGATGACATCCTCCTTATTGAAAATAATATTCTCATATTGACTATAGTTAAAATATGGTTATCAAAAGAGTTCTCTATGAAAGACCTAGGAGAGGCATCCTTTATTCTAGGAATTAAGGTGTATAGGGATAGACCGAATAGGATGCTAGGTCTCTCACAGAAGATGTACATAGAAGAGGTACTAAAGAGGTTTAGCATGAAAAACTCCAAGAGGGGATTGGTGCCCTTTAGATATGGCATTCATCTCTCCAAGAAGATGTGTCTCAACACACCTGAGGAGATTGAATGCATGAGCAAGATCCCTTATGCTTTGGCAATAGCGAGTCTCATGTACACCATGCTATGTATACGACCTGATATCACCCATGTTGTGTGTCACGAGCAGATATCAGTCGAATCTATGTGAAGAGCACTGAACTTTTGTGAAATGTATCCTTAAGTACTTGAGAAGGACTAAGACTATGTTCTTGAATTTTGGTAATGGAGAACTCCAGGTCTAGGATTATATAAACTCAGATTTTATGTCTGATATAGATGATCGAAAGTCGATATCTGGTAGTTTGTTTGTGTGTAATAGTGGTACTATCAGCTGGAAGAGTTCCAAGTAGACTATGATAGTAGATTCCACCATGGAAGCAAAGTATATCACTACATTAGAAGCTACAAAGGAGGCATTCTAGTATAAGAAGTTTGCCGTAGAATTCAGAGTGATACCATCAGATGTCTTCCCTCTGTACTGCGATAAAAATGATGCCATAACCCTAGCTAAGGAGCCAAGATCTCATTAGAAATCCAAGCACATCGAGCGATGATTCTATCTCATCTGTGATTACATCGAGAAGGATTACGTCGAGGTCAAGAGAGTCAACTCAACATATAATGCAGTAGATCCACTAACGAAGCCTTTAGGCCAATAGAAGGTTGAAGCCCACCTTGAGAAGATGGGGCTTAGATTTGTAGCCAATTGGCTTTAGGTCAAGTGGGAGTTTGTTAGATGTATGTCCTAGAAGCTAGATTGGCTAACACATGTAATACACTTCTAAGGGTAATTTTATAATTTTAACTATAAATTAATAAAAAAAATATTTTCTTTCATAATGTGTATTTAAAGTATATGTGATACATCCTTTCAGTTAATGGTAATCATATTTTCAAAGAATTAAAAATTTAAGACACGAATTTTTATAATTAACTCATAAACTGCTTCCGATCATAGGATCATCATGAGGATGGTGATTGATCCAGAAGGTTGGTGTACAATCGCTTCTTTTGAGTAGATGAGTCTTGAGTCTATGGTATGGAGATACCAGAGCGAAAGTATAGGTACTCATTAGAGAACGAGGGCACTGAGCGTGACCACCTCGAGCATTGATAAGAAAGTCTACCTTCTCATCGATGACTGACTCGATGTTGCAGTAGTGTGTCTGATTTTTTAACTTGAGGTGCATCGGCAATTCATCTTAAGGGTGTTGTTGTTTGACTACACCATAACTCGATCTCCTTGCCATTCCAAATCCTGAGGTGTATGTTGCCTATAGTACGTTTATTGTAGGAACTGGATTGCACCAATAAGGGATCTATCTATCTTGGTAGATGAGGAGTAGCCCTATGATGATCATGAGAATTGAGTCCATAAGTCCATGGCCATGGCAGAGTGAAGATGATAGAAAGAGTTTCTGTAATGGTTTCACGTAGGACTCAAATCAAATGATTAATTCATATGATGGATATTGGGTTTGATGAGTTCACCTTAACCCTAATCCTGTCGAGGCTCAAGATAGAAGAACCCAATCACACAGATAGCTACATCGAGAGGTTCACTTTTAGTTCTGATGGATTGTCATCATATACTGCTAGGTATCACTGGTGGATTTTGGGAGCAATTAGAATGATTTTGGTGATCGATCATTCTAATTGTATGAATCAAAAAAATTCTGATCCATTGAAAGATATTTTGATGATGTCAATAATGGAGATCACAACATGTCTAAGTGGGTCATATAAATAAGGGTTTGGATCTGGATGTCATCAATTGAGCTAACCTAGTTCGATTGATTTGGATTAGATCCAATCAGGTTCAAGGTAATCATGCTAGCACACGATTGAGCCTGACTTTCTCCTTCTATAATCTTTTTGATTCATCACAATCAAGTTAAATTTGATTTGACTCATTTTTATATCTTGAATGAGTTTATTTTCATCTAATTGGAATAAGTTCAGGTCAGATTATTTATGAAAATTAAATTCATTCCTTGTGCAATTGGACTAGGGTCAATAGTTGACCCAATTGAGAGAATTGAGGGTCACATGATCAAAGAATTTTAAAAGTTTCTATAGAAATTATTTTGCTCTAATTTTTGGATTTCTGATAGGGCACGAGTTATACTTTGAGTGTGCAAAATTTTGTGATTTTTGGAGGTCCCTAGACTAGGTTTTGATAGAGTTTGGTTTGGATCAAACTCTTGAAGGAAGAGTCCTAGACACACATGGACTCTTCCTTATCCTTTCATGCTGCCACCTTCTAGATGGATTTTTGGCATTAAAACTAGATGGGATTTGGGGTTTTTCATGGATATCAGGTTCAAGAGTCCCAATGGTTGAATTAATAAGGTTTTTGATCAAAAAGGGACTCTTTATGGTGCTATATCTTGTATAAGAACTCTTCTTATGAAATTGCCTCAATGTAATTAATTTTTTCCACACCCAAAGGAGCCTTCCCTCTAATATCCATGCCCTCTCTATCCTCTCTCTCCCTCTCTTCTACGTGCCTAAAAAGTTAGGCACAAATCTGAGTTGAAGGTCTAAGGTTTTTAGCACAAGATTCAGCATCTATGCGACGGTGTTCGTGAGACGAATAAGCTACCCTCGAAAGTAGTTTTGAAGGCTTTTCAAATCAGATCTAAATTTAATTTTTAGAAGAGAGATTTATGAGGAAAAGATATTCAAATCCTGCCCAAGTGAATATTGGTAGAGGCCAGGCACATGCGTGGCTCCTTCCAGAACCTCATGAATCAACAAGATCATCGTAGGATAATTAGATTATCAAATCATGTACTTAAAATTAAATCTAAATTAATTTTATTTTTAACTTTTAATATCAGATATCTATGATCAAATCCAAGAAGTCTCAGATCTAATTAGAATTTTAGAAAATTTTTTTAAAAAAATTCCTTCAAATCCAATTAGATCTGAACGATCCTATGTCAGGAAAATAGGTTTTTCCTTCTAAAGATCCTCCAAGGGTGGACTCATGATTAAAATAAGGGCTCCCAACCCTTTGTTTCCCCTTTCCAGAAGTCACAAGATGACTAGCCCTGGTGGGCCAACCAAGCACCAAATCCTGGTGATTCGATGAGGTTCTCCCTAACTGAACTAATGCTGAGGCTTGCTGTTGCTGCATGGCCTGCACTACTTCAGTGAGGCCTTTGACCTGCTGGATTAGCAGGTTGAACTGCTCCGCTCCACCACTGCTGCTAGTAGAGGAGCCTGGGATACCAAAGATGGGGTTGAAGTAGGCAAATCTAGGTGAGATCTAGCTATGGAGGCTGTAGATCGCCTCATCAATGCCTTTTCGCATGGCATCTGGCCGAGATAATCAGAGAAGAGGAAGAAGTAGAAGCTGGGAAGAAATCTCGTCGAGCACTCCTTTAAGAATAAGGGATCTAAAGTTTCTTCCTTTAGTGCCAATTCTATTGGTATAGAAAACTATAGATGCTAAAATTAGCTAGAGTCGAGAAAGATGAGGTCGCCATCGAGATCGACAAAATAAGTCCAAACCAGAGGTGGGGTGGCTCTGGCAGGATCCTCCGATGGTTAAGTTAGCTCTTCTAGCCAATAAAAATGGAGTGCTGAGGAAGATTCGAAGTAGAGTTTTGAGCTTAGAGAAAAAACATATCTGGAGGACCCCTTATATAGGCGAAGCTCATAACAAACTGATGGTGACAGCCATAACTATCTGGTAGTGGGCAGTTCGGGGACATATGAAATTTGTTACGGAAGGTGGTATCCATTATCACGATATGCCAGTCTATTGGGGATCAATAACTAGAGTTCAGATGGAGCATCAATCAACAATGAAGGGTTCCACATTATAATAGTTCTAGAGAAGTTCGACTTGTCTGAAGTCATTTGCATGTAGACTGCTCGCACTGAACTAGGAGTTGAATTTATATAGACGATGGGGTCCTTCTAAGTGACCGTAGAGAGTTTGATCGAAAAGAGTCCCATGGGTAGCTGGAGGGAGCATTTCTTAGCAACTGATGGGAGTTCGATTGGAAGGAGCCCTATGGATGATTGGAGGGAGCTCTTCCTGGTGATTGGAGGAGTTCGATCGAAAGAAGCCCTGCTTGGGGACTGGAGAGAGTTCCTCTAGGAGTTTCAAGATGGCTTTTAAGTTGCCAATTTGAAGATGTGGTCCTTCTGTTAACTTTGTCCTGCATGCATGAGATTCCAAATGTTATAAAATCAAGATCTGTTACTCCTCATTAGGCATAGAAGTTTCTCTAGGAAGAAGCTCTGCCAATCTATGGCTCTTGTCATGAGATCTAGTTCTATAATGAAGAATTTGGCCTGAAGGGAGTCTAGTTAGATGGAGACTCTACCAGCTTCAAGATCAGCTAGGTTAGGTTATGCAGGAATTGAATGTTCAACCTGCTGCTTAGACAATTCCCCTCACTGTTCAAATTCATCAAAGAAGCTCGAATGGAGTCAGCCACTAATAATGAAGGAACTCGATTGCTTTTATGGTCAACCACCAAACTTGTCTAGACGAGGTCTGCAGCGTGTTACAGGTTTTGTAATTTACTTATGCAGCCTAAAAGATCGGTCGGTGGGTTGAAGATTAGCCATCATGGGATCGGATGCCAGGACAAACTTTGGTAGGAGTGAGTTTAACCCCAATAAAATCAATTAAATCCTTTAAAATTATTAGGTTCTTAAAAATAAAATAGTTATGATGATAACTAGATTATAGCCTCCCATTAAGTGGATGATAATGAGTTCATTAGCTGGATAATCATTGAAGGACCAAAGGCCTGATACTTATCGGCTAATGAAATTATCATTTATAATATGACTTCCTAGCCACATCTTTCTAAATGATGGTTAGGTTGACCAACCAAATTTGAGCTTAATCATTTATTGGTTAGATGGACTAAGTATGTGTTGGAAAATATATCCCAAAGTCAATCATCAACTTGTTGACGATTATGCTATCTTGTAATTATAATTAATTTATTAATAAATAAAATAAATATTTTGATATTTTCATCATAAAGTCTACATCTTCTAATGAACATCATTGTTGTGATGAAGTTCTTAGAACTATTTAATTTTGATAAAGAGAAAATTTATCAATTATTTCTTAAATAGTTCATGACCAAATAATACGCTGTTAATTAAGATGACAACGTTTATCGAGCATAGGTTGTTGTATGTCATATAGGTTGATTGTCATCTTAATCAAAAAGTGTAGAGACACTGATATGGTATACAAGTGAGATGTATGGGTACATCATTACTGGATGTGACCAATTCTAGAGCATTCTACTGTTGAGAATTGCTCTAATGGGATATAGATATAAATATCTCTTAGACCTGAGATCACCATAGTGGATTGCAAGCAACTCATTATGCTTTGATTTTGGACTAACTGAATTTTTAATTTAGTAATGAATGATTTTTAGGCATAGTCAAGTGCTTGCAAAGTTGGTGAATGATCAAGATGGGATTGACCACTCTAAGAGTTGGAGAAGAATGCATCACTGTATTTTAATATAGCAAAAATCTTGGCTAGGGTAATCCATAAGATGGATTTGGTATTTTCAAATACAATGTGGATGATCTAATTATGGTTGATAGTTAAACTCTGAAGTGTTCTACGAGCATTTTTGTCAAGGGGATAAATTATATAGAAATTATATCCACATGGGTTCTAAGGATGTTGTTCTGAACATTCAACCTATTTGACCGTCGGGTATCATTGCTAGATGGTCACTTCGATTGGTATAAGAATTGATTCCTATACTACCAACTTAGGTTTGAATTTATGAGATCACACACATAAGAGGTCTCAATCTGATCGGATGGTTGATCAACGATTAAGAATTATTCTAGTGTTAAACAATCAATACGATTGATGTTTAACCTAGTGCAAGTATTGTAGGAGGATCGATTAGCAATTTGATTGCTAATTATCTTAATTTGATTAAGCCAGAGGATTAGATTAAGTCTAACTAAATATGATTTAATTAGATTTGATTTGGACTTAATTGGATCAAGTCTAATTAGTTTATTGGATGAGCCAATTGCAAGAAAGAACTAGTCCTAGTTCAATTAGAACTTGACTGAATCTAATCTATAATTTGATTAGAAATTAAATCAAAATTAAATCTAATTAAATCTGATTTAATAAGATTATTAGTTGGACTAAGATCTAATCTAATTAGATTAAATAAATCCTAATTTAATTTGGTCCAAGGATCAAGTTGGACCAAGTCAAATTAGGAGACCTAGTGAGACTAGGACTCCCAAATCCTTATGCCATTCAATCTCCACACACTCTCCAAGAAATTTTATTTAATTTTTTCATGGAATCTCTCTTTTCTAGAGAGAGGACATGCATCCTCATATTTCATATACTTCTTACATGGTATTTGGTTGACCAAGTTAAAATAAGTTAATTATTTTGATTTCAAACTCTATTTGATAGAGTTTGTTGCAACCAAAATTCTTATCCGTGTATGGCGCCTAAACTCCTGATGTTGATCCCATGATTGATTTTGATGATTGTCAAATCTTGAGTATATTATATATCTAATCATGTATTTCAAGAATGTATGTGGAATTTTTCAAGTATCCAAAATAAAGAATTTATCTTAAGGATAAATTTTCTCAAGAAGCCATGCCAAAATACTTAAAAGAAAGAAGTTCTCATAAATTTGGATGGATCATTATAAAAAAAAATGAAAGAGAAAGAAATAAATATCATTTGAAAGATTTAGGATTAAGAAATTCAAGTTTGGAAGGTCAAATAATGAAGAAAAATGAAGTTGAAAAATTTAGAGCTGACCTGCCCAAGAATAGAGCAAGTTCTGGCATGAAACAAGATTGATACTTTGATTTCATATGCAACCGAGCTAGCTCTATTTTGATCTGAGCTAGCTCTCTCAGGATGATAGAAAAGATATTTCTCTATTCTGCTATTCGAGCCAGCTCGATTTGGATCCAAGCCAGCTCTCTCAGGATGATAGAAAACTAATTTTTTCTATTCTATAGTTTGAGCCAGCTCTAGACAGAATCGAGCTAACTCTATCAATCAAGCTAGCTCTAAGCCAACTTGATGGAGTTTGACAGTCTTTAATGGCTAGTTTTTGCAATCTTTCCAATGGCTATTTTTTTCTCTAATGGCTATTTCAGAGCTTCCAAGGGCTAGAACTCACTCTCCAACTATCTTCAAGGATATTTAAAGGTGGAGAATCAATTTGAAAGAAATATTAAGTGGGATTAATAGAAAAATCATTTTTAGATTTAAGTGAGCTCCATTGTACATCAATAGAAGAGAGAAAAGAGAAGAACCAAGTAGTGAAATCAGAGGACTTTCAAGAGATATCTTCTCCAACATCTAGCACAACCTCTCAAGCATCATTTGAAGAGAAGTAAAGCATCAAAAGAGCAATCCTTTAGCTTCTTCCTTAGGATTTAAAAAGTTTAAACTCTATTTTCATTTTGAGCTAAAACTTTCATTCTTGTAATTTTTTTTCTTTATAAGTTTCTTTAGGAGAAAGAAACTTGGGGATTAGGCTTGTCCAAGCCCAAAATTAGATCTTGTAGGTTTTGGTTGGTAAGCCTGAAAAACCAACTAAATTGTTAGTGAATCTGAAAAAATAATGGTGTAAGATTTTGATTGATGCTCTTAAAAAAATCAACTAAATTTATTTATGAGCCCAAAAAAATAAACACACTATAATCAAGGATATATTATAATGAAATTCCTAAGAAGAGCTTGGAGAGTAGACGTAGGAGCGGATTACTCCAAACTACTGTAAATCTCTTTGTCTTTGTGGTGTGATTGCTTGGTTTACTTTCTTGCTTTACTTATTTATTTTACATACTTACATTATCTCGTTGCTTTTAATTCTGCTGCTATACATTGCATATTTACCATAAATATTCTAGTTAGTTTAAATTGGAGCACATACTTATTTAGATATTTTAAATTTGACTAAAATTTTATAAGAATCTAATTCACCCTCCCCCCTCTTGGGTTGCTACCTCTAGGCAACAATTGGTATTAGAGTAGGTGCTCTAATATTTGATTGTTAACCTAGTGGTTAAAGAGTAAAAGATCATGAAAATCCCATTTGGTTCATGATTTGCTGAAGGCCAATCCACATCTAGACCACCACTATTTAATGGCACAAATTATATATTTTGGAAAGCTAGAATAAAAATTTTCATACAAGCTTTAGATTATGACATGTAGGGAGTCATAACTAGAGGACCACACACACCCACAATTGAAATTAATGGTATGTCAATTCCCAAATCAAAAAAAGATTGGGATGAATTTGATAAGAAGATGGCTCAATTAAATGCTAAATCCATCAATGTTTTTTATTGCTCTCCTGATGTACATAAATTTAATAGAATATCTACATGTACATCAGCTAAAGAAATTTGGAAAAAATTAGAAGTAACTCATGAAGGAACAAGCCAAGTTAAGAAGTTCAAAATTAATTTGCTTGTTCATAAATATGAAATATTTAAAATGGATAAACATGACACTATTTTTGAAATATTTTCTAAATTTATTAATATTATTAATGCTTTAAATGGTCTTTGCAAAATCTATACTAACTATGAACTTTTTTGCAAGATTTTAAGATCTTTGCCAAAGAAATGGGAAGCAAAGGTGACAACTATATAAGAAGCGAAAGATCTTATCAAGTTATCCCTAGAAGAATTGATGGATTCACTCATGACTCATGAGTTGAACATGGCTCAAAAGGAAGAAGAAGAGGAGCCAAGAAAAATGAAGATCATCACCTTCAAATCCACTGCATAATATAAAAAAAGTGATGAGTTGGAGGAAGAAGAAGGTGAAAAAGAGAGTGAAGATGATGATGAGGACATGGAGCTACTCGCAAGAAAATTCAAGAAGTTTCTCATGAAAAAAGTATGAAGAAAAAAGAAAATAAAAAAGAAAGAAAGAAAGAGTGTCACTTGCTATAATTACAATAAAAGAGGACATTACAAGCCGGATTGCCCTCTACTCAAAAAGCACTCCAAAAGAATCAAGAAAAGAGCTATGCTAGAAATTTGGGAAGGTAGTGACACTTCAAGCTTAGATGAGGAAGAGGAAGTGGCAAATCTTTGTCTCATGATCATTGAGAATGAGATAAATTCTGAAAACTTCTCCGAGTTTATATTTGATGAATTATTTGAAGCTTTTAATGATTTAATGGATGAATTTAAAATTTTAAGATAGAAAAACAAAGAGCTCAAAAAGTCTAACCTTCTTTTGGCTAATAAAAAGAATAATCTTTTGAGTGAAAAAGAAGAACTTTTGAAAGAAATGAATTCTTTGGCTAAAGAAAAGGATGTACTTTTTAAATCTGAAAAATCTTTAGTTGAAGAAAATATTAAGTTGAAAGAGGAATTTATAAAATCAAAACTTTACATTAAAGAAAAGAAAAACTCATAAGATCTGAAAAATCTCTTTTAGAAGAAAATGCTAAATTAAGAAAAGGGATTAAAATATTGAAGCCTATGTTCAATAAGTTTACTATGGGATCTCAAAAGCTTCAATTAATTTTGAATAATTAAAAAGCTATTTTTGATAAAACTAGAATTGGCTATAATTCTTTAAGAAAATAGAAATTTATGAATAACTTGTTTAAAAAAACTTCATCTGAAAATCATTCTATTACATGCTTCAAATGTAATAAAGTTGACCACAAAATTTTAGAATGTAATACCAAAAAGATCGGCCAAACTTTAATCAAACAAATTTGGGTTCCAAAAGAAACCATGAGCTCTAACCTTAATGGACCCAAGATAGCTTGGGTACCAAAAATTATGAAGTAATTTTGCAGGTATGCCAAGGATCCAATGAAACTAGAGGAAGAAATTTTTTTTTTGGATGTCTTGAAAATGAAAATGGATGGATGATGCTATTTGGTAAAATCTAAACTTTTCTTACATCATGCCATCATTATTTGTTAAATATATTTTGATTATTTATTAGCATTATTACTATACAGGTTTGATTAATTTTAATAATTTTTTATTACTTAAAATGATCATACTCTATGAATTGAATGTTTGATTTATTGAATATATTGACTTCAATGATTTGTTAATATGTATGCATATGATAACTCCTTTCATGGTTTAATAAGGATGATTAATTTTGATGCTTGCAATAATTTAAATGACTTGATTTTAAATTAACATGCTCTCCTCTATATATCATATTATGAATGAAATATTTTTATCTTTAAAATTTAGCATGATATTTTAAGTCTTCCCATATTAATTTTATAGTTGATGAATTTTAATTAAAAGTTGATTAATTGGACATGAATGTTTTAATTGCTAAACCCATAAGAAAAACTAATTTTTGGCCTTCCCTACAAGATGTTAAATTATCAAAATTCTGTTAAAATATTGCATGGAATAAGTACTTGAATGTAAGACATTCAATTATAAAAGATCAAGTACTTGAAGTATTGATTTATATTGCATCTTAGGTTAACCCCTAAGAATTTCAAAACTTCTTAGTTGAATTAAACTCGTAAAGCCTTCATCCAGTTTCTTCTTGATTTGATTTGATTTTTAGAACCTCCAATTGATTAATTTTTAATTTCTCAAATTGATCTGAATATCTTTTTTGATCATCGAATTGATTGCCTCTTTGATCTTAAAAGAGAATTTATTGATGAACATTTATACTTTCTTCCAATTGATTGATTTCAAAAATTAAATTTGAAAAATACTCTTCTTGAATCTTTTGAAGTTGATATCAAGCAAAATATTTCAAGAAAACTGTCATTTATCTTTAAAGCTAAATTTTTAAAGAAGACTTCAGTTTTAAGTAGTTAGTATCAAACAACTTACTAAATTGCCATGTATTAGATTGATTTATCCTTTGGCAAAAAAAAGAGAAGAATATCTTTGTTTCAAATCTAGTTTTTCATAGCTATATCTTTTGATATAATATCATTTGAGATAAATTTAAAAATTTATACCTTTTCTGAAACTATAATTACTTGATATATCTTAAGAAAAGAAAGAGATGATATTTTGAAGAATAACTTAAAATCTTTTTATGGTATACCTTAACTGATTTGCTAATATCAATTCAAAATGATTTATCTGAATCAATTTATCTTTATCAATTCAAAACTAAATTCATTGGTATCATTCTTGCCTTGCATTTTATTGCATTATTTTTTGGCAAAAGAATTGAATATGATGTCTCAAATCTATTTTACATTGACATACTTTTGATGTGATACCATTTAAGATAAATTCAAAGAATTTCATATATTTTCTAAACTTAATTGAGTGATATTTGTTATGACAAGAAAGATCTAAATTTAATCAAAAAATCTTTTTGATAAATATTCATGTCACATATTTTTTATTCTCTCAATGTTTATTCTTATTGTATACATTCTTTTATAAATATTCTTTGAATTAGATAAAAATTAAATTTTTTAAAAATTTGATTTCTTCTTGAGTGAATGCTTTGTTTGATTGATACTTGGATTAATTAATATGTAGTTCACTCAGTTGATGCTCATGCTTTTGAATTTTATTTAATTTTAAAATAGTTTTATTTGCTAAAGTAAGGAAGAGAAAATATTAAAAAAGAAATGATCAATTAATTGAAAAGATCTTTGAAATTGAAATATCTATCAAATTTAAAAAATCTAAATTTTATAGTTAAATTCATGTTAAATATGCTTGATTTGAAAGAAAAAGAAGAAAAGTTGAAAGATAAAATAATCTAGCTATAATTATGAAAAATAGGAGGAGATAATGCTATTGAAATATTAAAGAAAGATGATTTCTTAGTATCTCCAAAATAAGGAGTAAAATACCTTTTTATCTTAATTTGATTGATTTTGATTAATTTATTTTGAGATAAATAAATTTTTGATCTTCAATTCTCAATCAAATACTTTATGATCTTCTTAAATTAAGCTTTCACGTATTTATTCAATTTGATATGCATGCTTTTGTTTGTCAAATCATTTTTGATAACTATTTAAAGTGAAAAATGAATTTAAAATATATTCTTACTCCAAACAAATTAATTTTGATATATTCTTCTAATTTTGAAGCTCATTTATAAATATAATATTGAACTTTTAATGTGCCAATCTTTTAAACATGATTTGTATGATCATTCTTGGCAAATGATTGGAGTTAAATTGAATTTATAGTATATTTCTTCTCAAAAATGAATTTCTAAACTTAAATTTGAAACTCATTTGAAAATTTAAATTTGAGACTAAATCTCTGATGTGCATAGCAAAATTCTTATAAATTATTTATCTTAAAAAAATTCTTTACTCAATGCAATAGATTTGAAAATATGATTATCATTTACTTTGATACTATTTATTTCACTTTGCTTGATACATATCCGATACATTAAAATTTAATTGACTAAATTTTTTTAAGAAAAGAAAAGATTGAATATTAAAATTATTGGAGATAAATTCTGCTCTCGTCGAAGTCCAGTCTGATGCTTAGCCTAATGCAACCGGTAATCACAGAAGAGCTTCAATCAAAAATTCTTCTTCTAGCGACCGAACCCCAATCGATCTCCTCCAATAGTCAAACTCATTCAACAGTCGAACACCTCCAGCGGCCGAACCCAATCGAACTTCTCTAATGATCGAATCCTAATCGAACTTCTTTAACGGCCAAACCCCAGCTGAACTCCTTTCGGACTTCAACCAAACTCCTCCCAGACTTCTTCATCAGTCGAGCTCCTCCAGTAGACGAACTCCTTCCAGATTTCTCCCTCAGTCGGACTCCTTCAGGAGTCGAACTTCATCCAAATCTCTCCTTTAGTCAAGTTTCTACATGACTCGAACTCCTTCCGAACTTCTTCCTCAATCGAACTCTTCCAGGAGCCGAACTTCTTCCGGATCCCTCCTTCAGTCAAATTTCTATAGGAGCCAAACTCCTTTGGACTTCTCTTTCAGTCGAATTTCTACGAAAGCCAAACTCCTTCTGGACTTCTCCTTCAGTTGGATTCCTCTAGCAGATTGCTTCCAGATTTCAGCTAGTGTTCCTCCTGGATGATCCCTTCTAGCCGTATCTCCTTTAGGAGTCCGAAATCCTCTGGAATTGATGTATGTCAAAGCTCTTCACCAACCAATGCCTGCTTCCTCTAAACTTCAATTATTGAATCTCAATGAATGGTCACTATCAGTCTACTATAGGCGGCGCCCTCCTTCATGATAGACTCCACCAGACCTCGAGCAGCCCACTATCAGACGGCTGCAGTTGTCACTATCAATCTGCTACAAGCTCCATCTATAAAAAGGGATCCTCCAGATATATTTTCTCTAAGCTCTCTTCTCCTTCTCAAAATTCTATTGAATTCTTGCCTGAGCACTCCATTTCTATTGGCCAATAGAGCTGACTTGATCATCGGAGGATCCTGCCAGAGCTACTACCACCGACTCTGGACAGGACTTTATTTTGCAGGTCACCAACGACGACCTCGTCTTCCTTGACTCCAACTTGATCCGGCATTAACCAGATTCTGCACCAATAGAATTGGTGCTAGAGGAAGGGCATCTCTATTTCTGAGGTATCCCTGTTCTTAAAAGAGTGCTAAGTCGACCCTGTGGATCTTCTTCTTTAAGGTCCATCTCCATCCTCTCCCTCAATCCCGAGAAATGCCTCCAAAGAGGGTGACTACCCGGAGACCTACCGCTTCTGCCATTAGATCTGGGCCAGATCTGCCGGTCCTTGCTCCATCGCTAGCACTTCAACCTCCTCCTCCACTGGCAGCCATGGTAGATCCAGAGCAGTTTAACCTATTGATGCAGTGGATTCAGGGCCCCACCGAGATGGTGCAGGCCATATGGCAGCCACCGATGGTGATTTCACCTACAAACCCACCATCAAGATGTCAGGATCCAGCTCCAAGGAGGAGCACTTGGGCTAGCATACCCATCACCCCTAGGAAGGAGAAATAGAGAGTAGAGAATTCTTGCTTGGGTCATAATTCTTCTTCGAAAGGGACCTTCTCCATCCACAGCTAGAAGTCTTCCAAGGTCTACGATCGAGATGACATCCTCGATCAAAAATTATGGGAGATGGATCAGCAGATTGAGGAACTCCACCACGTCGCCCCGATTCACCATGACGAAGTCTGCACCGATCCCCCTTTCTCTTCCCAAATTATGCAAGAGCCCATTCCGCTGAGCTTCAAGCTCCCCTAATTTGAAAGCTACGATGGAACCTCCAATTTGATCAATCACCTGGAAGCCTTTCGAGCCATGATGCTGCTTCATGGCGCACCAGACGTCATATTATGCCGAGCTTTTTCATCTACCTTGAAGAAAGCAGCAAGAAACTGGTACTCGATGTTGAAGTTGGATACGATCTTCTCCTTTAACCAGATGAGCCATTAGTTTGTGACTCACTTAGTCAACAGTCGATGTCCACACCGAGGTTTGGATTCTTTGATGAACATCAAGCAGAAGGAGGGAGAATCCATCCGGGCTTATGTCATCCAATTTAATGCTGCTGCATTGAAGGTTGGAGAAGTATCCTAGGAGCTTTGCTGGTCTGCTAGCTCGGGCCGAGGGATATGCTCGTGTGGAAGAAGCCTTCAAGTTGAAGGATGAAGAAGCCATAGGGAGTGGCAGATAGACGAGTCTAGCAAACCCATAGTTGATGGAGGGCAGAATGAAGTTCTACCGTGCTCATAGACTCCCTCCGAGCGCAAGCGAGGCCAAACTCCCCCTCAAGCTCCTCATCAAAGAAGCCCCGATAGAAGGATGCGAAGAAGTTCTCCCTTCTAAAGGTGTGACAACTATGCCCCCCCTCAATGCTCCATAGACGCCGACCTGAAGTAAGCCAATGGTGCTACCACAGCTAGAACCACCAATGAGGGAGGAACAACAAGGAGATCAGCCACCACCCGACATCATCAATGCTATCTCTAGGGGGGCTTAGTACTTTGACGAGCCACCATCTCTTAGCCTCAGAGCCAAGAAAAGCTTGTCCCAAATTAGAAAGGCCCATAAGAAATAGAGGAGGTCGTCCGGCCCGAAACTTATCGTCTGAAGAAGCTCGGAGGAATAATGCTTCCACGACCTTGGGACTCAGAGAATCTGAGGATGTAATGCCAGAAAGAAGCAATAATAGTGGCCATGTTAGGAATAGGAGGAGAACCTCGTCCAAACATGAGCAAGTCGAAGGCCTCGATCATTTTAGATGAAATGGGGGGAGAGGCCCTGACAATGGCCCTTTTGTGCCCCCACAGTCCGTTAGGAATAGAAAGAGAACCTTATCCTAATGCGAGCAAAGTCGAAGACCTCATTCATTTTAGACGAGATGGAGGGAGAGGCCCTAACTATGGCCCTTATGTGTCCCACAGTCCGTTTAGGAACAGAAGAAGAACCTCATCCTAATGCGAGCAAAGGGAAGGTCCATTTATTTTAGCAAGTTGAGGAGAGACCCTGACAACGGCCCTTATGTGGCCCATAGCCCATTAGGAATAGGAGGAGAACCTCACTAATGCGAGCAAAGTCGAGGCCTCATTCATTTTAGATGAGATGGGGGGAGAGCCCTAACAACAGCTCTTATTGCCCATAGCTATTAGGAACAGAAGGGAACTCGTTCTAACGTGCGCAAAGCCAAAGCCTATTATTTAGACGGGATGAGAGAAAGCTCGACAATGACCATGTGCCCAACAATAATAGGAGATAAGATCTCCTTCAACCTTGACTGAAGATAAATCTCCTCGAGCTTAAACATCTACTCAACAGGAGATAAGATCTTCTTCAACTCGGTTGGAGATAAGATCCCTCGGACATCTACATCATAGAAGATAAGATCTCCTTTAAATTGGCTGGAGATAAGATTCCCTAGCTTCAACGTCAACGTCAATAGGAGATAAGATCTCCTTTAACCTCGACTAGAGATAAGTCTCCCCAAGCTTCTACAACAACAGGAGATAAGATCTCCTTCAACCTAGATGGAGATAGATCTCCCCGAGCTTCAACGTCTAGTCAATAGGAGATAAGATTCCATCAACCTGACTGGAGATAAATTTCCTCCAACTTCAACATCTACGTCAATAGGAGATAAGATTCTCCTTCAACCTCGCTAAGATAAGATCTACCCTGAGTTCAATACAACAGGAGAGATTCCTTCAACCTCGCTGGTGATAAGATCTTCCTTGAGCTTCAACATCTACGTCAATAGGAAATAAATTCTCAATCTCGATTGGAATAAGATCTCTTCGACTTCTACATCAATAGGAAATAAGATCTCCTTCAACCTCAGCTGATGTAAGATCTTCTTCGGCTTCAAATCTACGTCAATAGGAGAAGATCTCCTTAACCTCGACTGGAGATAAGATCTACCCCGATCTTCTACATTAATAGGAGATAAGATTTTCTTCAATCTCAGTGGAGATAAGATCTCTCCGAGCTTCAATGTCTTCACCAATAGGAGATAATATCTCCTTCAACCTGACGGTGATAAGATCTCCCCGAGCTTCAACGTCTACATCAATCGAGATAAGATCCTCCGAACTTCAACTTCAACATCAACCTCGACTAGAGACAAGATCTCCCATGAGCTTCAACCGCAACATCAACAAGAGACAAGATCTCCTTAAATCTTGGCTGGAAACAAGATCTCTTCTGAACTTCAACTTCAATGTTAACCTCGACTAGAGATAAGATTCCACGAGCTTCAACTGCAACATCAATAGGAGATAAGATCTTATTCAACCTTGGCTTGAGATAAGATCTCCCACGAGCTTCAACCGCAACGTCAACAGGAGATAAGATCTCCTTCAACCTCGATTGGAGATAAGATCTCCCCGAGCTTCAACTTCAACCTCGACTGAAGATAAGATCTCCTTCGAACTTCAACTTCAACGTCAATCTCGATTGAAGATAAGATCTCCTCCCGAGCTTCAACCTTAACGATGTAGAGCCCAAAAAAGAACTTCGGCAGTCATCTTTTTTATACTCCCTTTCTTCGAATTTCAAACTTAGGAGTGGGCGGACTATTGTTGGTGATAAATTTTGGTCCCATCGAAGTCCGGTCTGATGCTTAGCTTAATATAATCGATAATCATGAAAGAGCTTCAATCGAGAATTCTCCCTCCAATGGTCGAACCCCAGCCAATCTCCTTCGACGGTCGAACTCATTCAGTAGACAAACTCTTCCAACGGTCGAACCTAGTCGAACTCCTCCAACGATCGAACTCCAATTGAACTCTTTTAACAGTTGAACCCCAGCTGAACTCCTTTCGAACTTTAGTCGAACTCCTCTTAGACTTCTTCATCAATCGGGCCCCTCCAGCGGTCGAACTTCTTTCAAATTTCTTTCTCAATCAAACTCCTCCAGGTGCCAAACTTCATCTGGATCTCTTCTTCAGTCAAGTTTCTACATGATCCAAACTCCTTCCAAACTTCTCCCTCAATCAGACTCCTTCAGGAGCCAAACTTCTTTTGGATCCCTTCTTCAGTCGAATTTCTATAGGAGCTAAACTCCTTCAAACTCCTCCTTTAGTCAAATTTCTATGGGCGCCGAACTCCCTCTGGACTCCTCCTTCAGTCGAATTTCTATAGGAGCCAAACTCCTTCTGAACTCCTCCTTCAGTCAAGTTTCTACAGGAGCCGAACTCCTTCCAGACTTCTCCTTCAGTTGGATTTCTCCAGTGGATTGCTTCCAAATTTTAGCTAGCATTCCATCTAGATGATCCCCTCTAGCCATATCCCCTTTAGGAGTCTGAACTCCTCTAAAATTGATGTATGTCAAAGCTCTTCATCGACTAATGCCTGCTTCCTCCAAACTTTGATTATTGAATCTCAATGAATGATCACTATCAGTCTGCTACAGGCTTCATCTATAAAAGGGATCCTCCAGATATATTTTCTCTAAGCTCTCTTTTTCTTTTCGAAACTTTGTTAAATTCTTGCCTGAGCACTCCATTTCTATTGGTCAGAAGAGCTGACTTGATCGTCAGAGGGTCCTATCGGAGCCACCACCACCGACTACGGATAGGACTTTATTTTGTAGCTCACCGACGGTGACCTCGTCTTCCTCGACTCTAGCTCAATCCAGCATCAACTAGATTTTGCACTAATAAAAATATATACTATTCTTGATTTCATATTTAAATCTTTTGAAAAACTCTATTACTCTTAAAGCTTACAAGTGCATATTTGAAAATCTTATTAAAAATTCATACTCATACAAAAAGGAGGAGAGCATATGATATTTAAATTCAAACTAATTTTTAAAATTAAAATAAATATTTGAAACTTATTTTGAGTTAAAGAATAAATTTTTAAAAGGAAGATGATTCATTTAAATTGATTTCATGAATTTAATACATCTTTCAATTTAATACTTTGATGTTGATTTTGATGACTTCTTGTTTCTTCTCATGAGCTTTATATTATTGTCAAAAAGGAGGAGAAGCATGTTGAGTATATGAAATATGTATGTACTAATGATGTGCAATAAATTAAAGACTCATTAAGAATTCTTTCATGAAGTTTAATTTATTGTTCTTGTCTTGATTCACATTAGTTTTTTTAGATATACTCAAAGATTTTGCCATCATCAAAAAGGAGGAGATTGTTGACCCCATGATTGATTTTGATGATTGCCAAATCTTGAGTATATTATATATCTAATCATGTGTTTCAAGAATGTATGTAGGATTTTTCAAGTATCCAAAATGAAGAATTTATCTTAAGGATAAATTCTCTCAAGAAGCCATGTCAAAATACTTAAAAGAAAGAAGTTCTCATAAATTTGGATGGCTCATCATAAAGAAAATGAAAGAGGAAGAAATAAATATCATTTGAAAGATTTAGGATTAAAAAAATTAAGTTTGAAAGGTCAAACAATGAAGAAAAATGAAGTTGAAAAGTTTAGAGCTAACCTGTCCAAGAATAGAACAAGTTCTAGCATGAAACAGAATTGATACTTTGATTTGGCATGCAGTCGAGTTAGCTCTATTTTGATCCGAGTCAGCTCTCTCAGGATGGTAGAAGAGGTATTTTTCTATTCTATTGTTCGAGCCAGCTCAATTTGGATCCGAGCTAGCTCTCTCAGGATAATAGAAAATTAATTTTTTCTATTCTATAGCTCGAGCCAGCTCTATTAGCCGAGCCAGTTCTAAGCCAAATCCAACCTAGCTTGATGGAGTTTGACAGCTTTTAACGGCTAGTTTCTACAACCTTTCCTATTAGGTTTGGTGTGCATAGCGGAAGCATGGATTTCATAAAAAGATAATAAAATTATAAAACCAAACCCAAATCTTAGTACCATCTTATTAGAATTTAAATTATATAAAATATATTTATAACATATAAAAGGATATTGGAACATACCTTTGATTGTAAAATCCTAATTTGACTTTGATCGTCGATAGCAGTCTATCAGGGGTTCTACCAGGTGCCCACGTGTTCATCCTCAAACGTTAATCCACATGGGAACTTGATCACCACACCAGCACCTTTGTTTATTTTAATTAAAATTCTTATGATAAGAACTTTAATTATTTGGACATAACCTTTTCTAGCCTTTGCTATCATCCTCCTAGTCTTTCCTAGCCTTTCTTTCTTGCTCCTTGTCTCCTTAATTTTTATTTCTAATTTTCTTATCTTATTGAAAAACTTCTTGTCCTTAAATCAGGATCTTATCTAGAGAAGAGAAAAGGAATAAATAAAATTGGACAAGCAAGCCTCTTGTAAGCAAGAAAGTAAGAATTTTGAATCCTTGGACTCTTAGTGTGCACCCCTATTTATAATGTATATAAGGATGCTTCCATAATTTCTCACATCCTTTCCATGGGCATATCTCATGCCCATCCAACCTTCTCACTCCCCACAAGAAAAATACACCATGTGGAAGCACGAGAATTAGTTTCAAGAGTCGCTTCAAGCAGAAGGACTCTTCGGAAAATAATTCTTCATGGTTTCACAAATGTTACATAGTTTTTCTTTCTCTTTGGTGCCACCAATAAAGGGTTTTGATCTAATGAGAATGCCATCTAATGGCTCTCATCTCATGCACCAATTTTAGATGGGGCATGGAAGAAAAGTCAACACCTTATCAACTTGGACTTGGTCCAAAAGGCGCCAAGATAAGGGGGAATGGCTAGGAGTCTTATTCCATTTAAATTTCTTTGAAACACCAAAGTGTTTAATCTACAGAAGGACTCTTGGGCACCTTCTTTCAAATCTAAGACTACATAACATAAGTTATGTAAAATAAAAATTGATAAGGTAACAAAGATGGGGTGGCAACCAAAATAATGCGCCAAGAGTCCATGGCGCATAAAATACATCCCCACGTGCAAGAAAGAGACTCTCTAGGGCATGGGATTCTAGCATGTGAGGCCCAAACCTAGGTCAACAAGCCAAGGGTTAACCCATTTAAGGACCAAATCAGATTTGACCCAAATTGGATCTAATTAGCCCAAATTGGAACCCAATTCGAATCTTGGTGCTAGGGTTCGGGTGATCCATTGGATTCCACATCTAGCCAGCATTGGGTTCGGTTGTGATTTGACCTAATCTTGTTAGAACTCAACCAAACTAATTTAGGTCAAAACAAGCTAACCCGATTCAACCAATTAGAACACTTTCTAATTAATGATCAAATTAAACTTTTTTATTTCGATCGAACCCACAAGACAAGATTGATGTCTAGCAACATATCATGTCTACCTGAAAGATATCGAATTTTGATAGAAATACTAAAAATATTCTTCAGTGAAAAGTTATCATGCAACAAGATCATTCGATCATCCTGCATCCTAAATATGACTCTGGGTATGGAAATATATCAAACCCAATATCATATTCATATTTTTCTCAATCTTATGATGATGGTTCGATTAATAAAACATTAGAAACCATTTCTAATTTTTATCATCCTTTGATCAAAGACTTCCTAAATCATCATTTGATTGTAGTAAGTAGGATGCGATCTCCTCTTACCAGGAGTGATTGATTCCATATTGACCTACTCACAATCTTCATATATAATCTACCATATCCATAACACCCCGTACATAACTAAGTCCTGAATGAGTATGAACCAAAATATGGATTTATATATATAAGGTTCTATGGTAGTCTCAGGTCAAAAGATTACATGCACAACTTCCATTATGAGAACCATCTATTGACATGTAGATAAGACTCCATTAGATGTTCTTGAGTTGGATCAATTCAGTGAACTCATTCTTTAATGAGCATTCACATCCTTATATTAATATCATATACAAGTGATAGTAAGATCAATCATCCTTTCATCAAGTATATATAGGATGTGCCCGTCTTTCTGAAAATATTGATCCCCAACTCAATATTCCATCGACTAGGAATATTTTAGATTAGGATTTTAAGATTTTAGGACTCATAAGTATGATCTTATCATGACTCTAAAACCATAGTCCTAATTTATGGGATTCATTATAATCTTAAATAAATAATTAAGATGCAGCATATGATGAAATAAAATATCTTTATTTATTTAAAAATATTATTTCATGAGTTTGGAAGAGAAAAGAATAGCCCATCAAAATATAAATTTTGATTGGCTTGAGAGCATATTTCTTTTAATCTTCCACTTGCACTAAAACCAATGGCCTTTATATTTTAATCCCATACAATCTACGTGGCAATCGAACTGCTGTTGTGGTAAAGCCTTAGTGAACGGGTCTACGATGTTGTTCTTTGTGTCGACTTATTAAATCATAATATCTTGTCTCTCGATTATTTCACGAACGAGGTGGAAGCATCTCAGAATGTGCTTGAATTTATGAGGAAACCTTGGTTCCTTTGCTTGATTAACTACTTTAGTATTATCATAATAAAGTGATTCTGGGTTCTCAATTTCAGGAACAACACCCAATTCAGTGATGAACTTCTTCATCCAGATAGCTTCCTTGGCAACTTCACTTGCAGCTATGTACTCTATCTTAGTGGTTGAGTCATCTACAATTGGCTACTTGGTATTCTTCCAACTCACTGCTCCATCATTCAGAGTAAAGACATATCTTAAAATGGATTTGCTATCATCTGGATCTAATTGAAATCTAGAGTCAGAATACCCTTCTAGTTTGAGATGAGATCCATCATATACTAGAAAAATATCCTTAGTCCTTTTCAATGATTCTCTTCTGAATCAGCCTAAAATCTACTGGCTATGCCTAATGCATAAGCAACATCAGGCCTGGTATAGAACATGGCATACATTATTGATCCTACAGCCGAAGCATAAGGAATAGAACTCATTCTATTTCTCTCTTCAGATATCTTAGGAGACATATTCTTAGAGAGATGTATGCCTTGACTCATGGGTAAGTAACCATAACTTGATAGCCATAACTTCATCGATTGTAATATTGGGATATCATTCCCAATGAGGAGTATGTTATCTACATACAAAATCAAAAAAACTATGGCACTCCCACTAGTCTTCTTGTACACACATGGTTCATCCACATTCTTGATGAAGCCAAACTCTTTGACTGTAACATCAAAGCAGATATTCCAACTTCTTGATGCTTGCTAATCCATAAATGGATCTCTTAAACTTGTATACCTGATTTGATCTCTCATTTGAGATGAATTCCTCTGGCTATGACATGTAGACCTCCTCCTCAAGAAAACCATTAAGGAAGACGGTCTTCACATCCATTTTTCATATTTCATAATCATAGTATGCTGCTATTGCAAGCATAATCTGAATAGATTTGAGTATGGCAACAGGTAAAAATATTTCATCATAATCAATATCCTATTTTTTGCCTGAAACCCTTAGCTACTAATTTGGCCTTATAGGTTTCAACTTGACCATCTGCTCTAATTTTTTTCTTATAGACCCATTTGCACCCAATAGGATTCACACCCTCTGGTGCATCCACCAAAGTCCATACTTTGTTGGTGTACATAAAGTCCATTTTGGATTACATGACAGCCAGCCATTTGTTTGAGTTCCTACTCATGACAGCTTCCATATAGGTTAAAGGTTCATCATTCTCAATGACTTGGGCTTCATTATTCTCAATAATAAATCCATACCTCATATGTGCATGTCGCACTCTATCAGACCTATGGATTGGAGTTGTGTGTTTTGGTTCTTTCTTATTTATGTGTTTATTTACTTGAGAAATATCTATGTATTTTTCTCGAACTTGACTAAGTTCAATGTTTCTCCCACTGCCTCTTTCTAGAATGAATTCTTTCTCCATGAAAGTGGCATGCCTACTTACAAACATCTTTTGTTCAGCAGAGTGGTAGAATAGATATCCCATACTATCTCTAGGATATCCTATAAATAGACATCTATTTGCTCTAACATCTAGCTTATGTCCAAAATTTCCTTTTACATATGCTAGACAATTCCATATCTTAAGATACTTAAGATTAGATTTCTTTCTTCTCCATATCTCATATGAAGTGCTAGATACAAACTTAGAAGGTACTCTATTTATGATATATACTGTGATCTCCAGGACATGATCCCAGAAGGAAATAGTGATTCTATGAAGCACATCTAGTCCGTACCATATCTAATAAGGTACGATTTCTCCTTTTAGCTACACCATTTAATTATGGTGTATAAGAAGGGATCCATTCAGAGAGAATGCCCTTTACTTTAAGATAGTCTAGAAATTCACTGAATAAGTATTCTCCTCTCCAATCAGATCGAAGAATTTTTATACTCTTTCTAGTTTGTTTCTCAATCATACTTTGATACTCTTTAAATTTATTAAAGGCTTCGAATTTGTTTTTCATAAGATACACATATTCAAACCTATATAAATCATCAGTGAATGTTATAAAATAAGAGGATCCACCTCTAGCCTGTGTTGTCATAGGACCACATACATCAGTATGTACAAATTCTAATTACTCACTTATTCTTTCTTCATGTCCACTAAATGGAGTCTTGGTCATTTTACCCATGAGATATGATTCATAAGTTTCTAATGATTCATAATCATAAGGATCAAAGTTATTCTTGTACAGCTTGTTAATCCTAGTCTCACTAATATGACCAAATCGACAATGCCAAAGTAAAGAATTATTTATGTCTTCTCCCTTATGATTTTTTTTTTCATCAACATGAAAAATATTGTCATCCAAACATAGAGTCAACAAGCCATTATTAAAAATTCTAGAACATATTATTTTATTAGAATATTTGATCAAGCAACCATTGCTCATTACATCAAGAATATAACCTTATTTTAATAATAAGGATATAGATGTTAGATATATGTGCCCTAGAAGCCAGAATTGGCTGACACTTGTAATATACTTCTAGGGGCAAAATTATAAATTTGACTATAATCAACAAAATGGGTTATTTTCTATCAGATACGTGTATTTAGTGTCTATGATACATCTTTTGAGTTAATGATAATGATAATTCATATTTTCAAGAGTCAAAAATTTAAGACATGAATAATCATTATTAACTCATAAAATGCTCCCGACCATAGGATCATCACGAGGATGGTGATTGATTGGAGGTTGTTGTGTAACAAATCGCTTTTTTTAATAGATTGACGTCTTGTGGAGTAACGGGTGTGCGGAGACCAACCGGAGTGAGAGTATAAGTTTCTCGTTAGAGAACGAGGGCAATGAGCGTGACCACCTCAAGTAGTCATCAGAAAGTCTACCTTCTTGTCAATGACTGACTCGATGCTATAGTGGTGTGTCTGGTTCTTTGACCTAAGGTGCATCGGCAATTCACCTTGAGGGTGTTATTGTTTGACTACAACCATAACTCGGTCTCCTAGCCATATGGAACCCTGAGGTGTATGTTGGCTATAGCATGTTCATTGTAGGAATGGATTGCATCAAGATGGAATCTATCTACCTCGGTGGTGGAGGAGCAGCCCTATGATGATCATGAGAATCAAGTCCAGAAGCCCATGGCCATGGTAGAGTAAAATAATAGAAAGAGTGTCTATTTAGGTTTTCATATCGGACTTGAATTGAATGATTACATCATATGACAGAAACTAGGGTTTGACGAGTTCACCTAAATCCTAATCTGATCGGGGCTCAAGATAGAAGAACTTAATCACACAGGTAGCTATACCAAAAGGTTTGCATTCAGCTCTGATGGGTTGCCACCATATACTATTAGGTGTTACTGATGAATTTTGGGAGCAATTAGAATGATTTAGATGATCGATCATTCTAGCTGTTTGAATTAGAAGAGTTTTGATCCATCAAAAGAAGTTTCGATGATGTCGATGATAGAGATTATGACATATCCATTACCATACAGAACTGAACCTAATTGGGTGTCACAAATAAGGGTTTGAATCTGGTGATCATCAATTGAACTAATCTAGTTCAATTGATCTGAATGAGATTCAATTAGGTTCAAGGAAATCATGCTAGCACTCGATTGAACCTAACGTTCTTCTTTTACTATCGTAAATAGTTATCCTGACTGAGCCAAAGGAGTTTGTGCTCGATCAGAGGCCTTCACTTAGTTTGACTAGAGCTTGTCCAGATTAGAAAAGGGTTGTCTTATTTTGTAAGAATAATACCTGCCATTGTTTTGGTCACTTGCCATTTCTCGTCTTTGACTTTGCTTAAAGTTGCTTTGACTGGTCAAGTGTTTTACCATTGATGACCTTTACTGTTCTATCCTCTTGTCACGCACCTATTGGAGAGCTGGTGGGGGCTTGTCCTCCTACAGAACCTGTGCAGGAGGAGGGTGCACACAAGTTGTGGGCGTGCGCCAAGCATTGAGGTGCCACAGGAGTCCTTGTTGGATAGGGACTCCATCTCTTTTTTGATTCCAACTAGACTCCTCCTAAGAAGAAACTTTGATTGATCTTAGGCACTATCTAAGGAGGAATCCAAGGGACTCTATTTCCACCAATCAGATTTAGATCTGATTTCATAAAGAGTTATGATTGGTTAGGATGAAGAGGAGTTGGATCACGCATAGTCTATAAATAAGACCCTGCACCCAACTCAAGGAGTATCTAAAAATTTCCATGCCCCAAGGCTGCCTCTCTCCTCCTCCTCCATTCCAAGTTCATCTTCTCCCTCTCCTCTCCACATCCAAAGTAGTTTGGGATCTAAGTTGGTGCAATCTAGATGAGAGAAAGGAGACAGAAAGCTAGAAGGCTATGCTGCTGCAAAGGATAACTGCTGATCTTCGAAAGGTATTTTGAAGATCCTCCAAATGAGATTCAGATCTGATTTTTGGAGACATGATAGAGAATAAGAGGATCTCCAGATCTAGCCCAAGTGGATACTGATAGAGGCTAGGCACTTACGTGGCTAGATCCAGAAGCTTATAGGATAATAGGATTACCCTACATCAAGATAAATTAAATCTAATTTAATTTATCTATATTTTATTTTAATTATTAAAATAATAAAAATTAGATCTAAAATATTCTAGATCTAATTTAGATAAAAGAAAAAAATTTTTGAAATATATCTCTTGATCCGATTAGATCTGAACGAACCTGGTCTAGGAAATCAGGATTTTCCTTCAACTGGTATCAAAGGCAAGGTTCTAAAGTATTTAGATCTGATTTTAAATTTATTTTAATTAAAAAATAAGTGATTTTAGATGTCACATAAGATGTGATCAGATTTGAAATCAGAAAAAATTAAAGATTGGCTCAAGAACTATAAAATCATTTTGGGTTCCGAAAAGTTAACCCATGTATTGGACCAGGATTCTCCCATCTTACCAGCCCATCCATCCGCTGAACAGAGAGCGTCTTTGAAAAAATGGATAGACGAAGATAATAAGGATAGATATTACATGTTGGGCTCGATGTCTGATGAGCTCAGCACCAACATGAAGATATTAGGACTGCTCGCCAAATGTTGGCTCACCTGCAAGAGATGTTCGGTAAACAGAGTCGCGCAGTCAAGTATCAAGTCACGAAATAACTTTTTAAGGCTAAGATGCGTGATAGACAGTCAGTTCAAGATCACGGTCTGATAATGATCAAGAACTTAGAAGAGCTTGAGAAGCTCGATGTGAAGTTAGACTTGGATCTGCAGAACAATGTTATTCTGCAATCCTTGACTGATGCATATGGGCAATTCATCATGAATTATCACATGCATAAACTTCAAAATTCTTTGACCAAATTAATAAACATGCTGGTCACCACTGAGCTTTCTATGAAAAGTTCTAAAGGCTCAGTTCTTGCTATGGAATGGACTTCTTTCGAATGAAAGTCTTCTGGAAAGAAAAAGAAGTTTGCCAAAAAGCAGAACGTGAAAAGAGGAAAGCAGAAGAAGGCAGAGCTAAAGAAGAAGGCCGCTGTCCATGGAAAGTGTTTCCATTGCAACAGCGACGGCCACTGGAAGCGAAACTACCCTACTTACCTGGCCACCCTGAAGAACAAGAAGAAAAGTCCTTCTGGAGGTATGCTCGTTATTGAGTCTAACCTTACGATTTCTTCTACATCTAGTTGGGTGCTTGACTCTGATTCTAGTGCTCATCTGTGCACTTTCATGCAGGGTCTTGAGGATAGCAGGAGGCTGAGGGATGGAGACATGATCCTACGCATCGAAAATGGAGCAAGAGTAGCTGCAGTGGTGGTGGGAACATACCCTCTTCGATTACCATCTGGTTTAGACTTAGTTTTGAAAGACAGTTATTATGTGCCTACAGCTAGCAGGAATTTGATTTCTGTTTCATACTTAGCACTAGAAGGCTATGTAATTACCCTCTTTAAGGACCATTGTAACATTTTTTATGAAAAAAATAAAATTGCAAATAGTTTCCTTATTAACGGTCTTTATCAGCTATATATTGATCTATCTGTTCTAACTATCGAGCAAAACGTGAATGCCAAACAACCTAGGGATAGTCCAAATGATAGGTATCTATGGCACCTGAGATTAGGTCATATAGCAGAAGATAGGATCAACAAATTGAAGAAAAATGGGCTATTAAGTCCATTGACTTCCAAGTCATATCCAACTTGTGAATCTTGTCTTCAAGGCAAAATGACTAAACTCCCTTTCGTAGGACATGGGGAAAGGGGCACAAATCTCCTTGCCCTAGTACATACTGATGTGTGTGGTCCATTTGATCTGCCGGCTAGAGGCAATTTTGTCTACTTTATTATCTTTACTGATGATCTGTCTAGGTATGGGTATGTGTATCTTATAAGACACAAGTCTGAAACTTTTAAAAATTTCAAAGAATTCAGACATGAAGTAGAAAAACAAGCTGAAAAATCCATTAAGCTTCTTCGATCAGATTGAGGAGGTGAATACCTTTGCTGGAAATTCCTAGACTATCTCAAGAAAAATGGCATAGTCTCTTAATGGACTCCACCAGGAACACCTCAACTCAATGGGGTTGCAGAATGAAGAAATTAGACTCTATTGGATATGATCTGATCCATGATGAGCTTCACAGACCTCTCTAATTTTTTTTGGGGACATTCATTATTAACTTCAATTTATCTACTAAATAGGGTTCCCTCTAAAACCATTCCTACCACACCGTATGAGATATGGCATGGTAAGAAACCAAGTCTGAGTCATCTCAAAATTTGGGATTGTTTGACTCATGTCAAAAGACAACAAGCGGATAAGTTAGAGTTTAGGTCCTTCAGAGCTTGATTCATAGAATATCCTAAAGAGTCATTAGGATACTATTTCTACATTCTAGAAGACCATAATGTGATTGTGAGGCGACATGCCATCTTTCTTGAAAAATAGTTTATTCAAGATAGCGGCATTGGAAAGCAGATTAAGCTTGATGAGAAAGTCTCATAAATACAACGAGCTAAGGACCAATTGGAACCAAATCAGGTTGAGCCAATAAGAACACTACCTTCTCCACCTCGTAGATCGAAAAGAGTTTTCCATCCTCCTGAAAGATACTTGGGTATTATTTCAGAGGACATAGAGAAAATGTTCCTCGTAGGTAATGGTGCTCATGGTGATGATTCAAAAACCTACAATGAGGCGATATCGGATATCGACTCCGAGAAATGGCTAGAGGCAATGCAGTCAGAAATTGACTCAATGCACTCGAACCAAGTCTGGATCTTGGTAGATCCACCAGAAGGTATAGTACCTATTGGGTGTAAATGGATCTTCAAGAGAAAGATTGATGCAGATGGGAATGTGGAGACATTCAAGGCTAGACTAGTGGCAAAAGGTTATAGTCAATATGAAGGCATTGACTATCAGGATACCTTTTCTCCAGCGGCTATGCTAAAATTCATCCGCACATTGCTTGCCATTACAGCCTATTTCAATTATGAAATATGGCAAATTGATGTGAAAACAGCATTCTTAAATGGATATCTTGAGGAAGATATCTATATGGAACAGCCGCTAGATTTCACATCCAGTGATACTGATCACAAGGTTTGCAAGCTGCAAAGGTCCATATATGGACTTAAGCAAGCATCTCGGAGCTGGAACACTCGTCTCAATGATGTGGTCGAAAAGTTTGGTTTCATCAAAAATGAAGAGGAATCGTGTGTCTTCAAAAAGATCAGTGGGAGTGCTATTGTCTTCTTTGTATTGTACGTGGATGACATCCTCCTTATTGGAAATGATATTCTCATATTGACGATAGTCAAAATATGGTTGTCTAAAGAATTCTCCATGAAAGACCTAGGTGAAGCATCCTTTATTCTAGGAATCAAGGTCTATAGGGATAGACCGAATAGGATGCTAGGACTTTCACAGAAGATGTACATAGAGGAAGTACTAAAGAGGTTTAGTATGGAAAACTCTAAGAGGGGATTAATACCCTTCAGACATGGTATTCATCTTTTCAAGAAGATGTGCCCTAGTACACTTGAGGAAATAGAACGCATGAGTAAGATCCCTTATACTTCTGCAATAGGGAGCCTCATGTATGCCATGCTATGTACACAACCTGATATAGCCCATGCTGTGGGTGTCACAAGCAGATATCAGTCAAATCCAAGTGAAGAACACTGGACTTCTATGAAATGTATCCTTAAGTACTTGAGAAGAACTAAGGATATGATGTTGGTCTTTGGTAACAGAGAACTCCAAGTTTAGGGATACACAGACTCGGATTTCATATCCAATGTAGATGATCGAAAGTCGACATCTGGGAGTTTGTTTGTGTGCAATGGTGGTGCTGTCAGCTGGAAGAGTTCCAAGCAAACCATGATAGTAGATTCCACTATGGAAGCAGAATATATCGCTGCATCAGAGACTGCGAAGAAAGCATTCTGGTACAAGAAGTTTGCTGCAAAAATTGGAGTAATACCATCAGATGCCATTTCCCTTTACTGCGACAACAATGGCACCATAGCCCTTGCTAAGGAGCTGAGGTCTCACCAAAAATCTAAGCACATTGAATGGCGATACCACCTCATCCACGATTACCTCGAGAAGGGTTACGTCGAGGTCAAGAGAGTTGACTCCACAGATAATATGGCAGATCCGCTTACAAAGCCATTGGGCCAGCAGAAGATCGAAGCTCACCTTGAGAAGATGGGACTTAGACTTATAGCCAATTAGCTTTAGGATAAGTGGGAGATTGTTAGATATATGTGCCATAGAAGCCAAAATTGGCTGACACTTGTAATACACTTTTAGGGGCAAAATTATAATTTTGACTATAATCAATAAAATGGATTATTTTCTATCACATATGTGTATTTAGTGTCTGTGATACATCCTTTGAGTTAATGATAATGATAATTCATATTTTCAAGAGTTGAAAATTTAAAATATGAATAATCATTATTAACTCATAAAATGCTCCCGACCATAGGATCATCATGAGGATAGTGATTGATCCAGAAGGTTGGTGTGCAATCACTTCTCTTTAGTAGATGAGTCTTGAGTCTACGATGTGGAGACACCAGAACGAGAGTACAGATACTCATTAGAGAATGAGGGCACTAAGCATGACCACCTTGAGTGGTCATTCGAAAGTCTACCTTCTCGTCAATGACTGACTCGATGCTGCAGTGGTGTGTCTGGTTCTTCAACCTGAGATGCATCGATAGTTCATCTTGAGAGTGTTATAGTTTGACTACACCATAACTCGGTATCCTAGCCATACGAAATCCTGATGTGTATGTTGGCTATAGCATGTTCATTATAGGAACTAGATTGCATCAAGATGGAATCTATCTACCTCAGTAGTAGAGGAGCAGCCCTATGATGATCATGAGAATCAAGTCCAGAAGCCCATGGCCATGATAGAGTGAAATAATAGAAAGAGTTTCTATTTAGATTTTCACATCGGACTTGAATTGAATGATTACATCATATGATAGAAAGTAGGGTTTGTCGAGTTCACCTAAACCCTAATCTGATCGGGGCTCAAGATAAAAGAACTTAATCACATAGGTAGCTGCACCAAGAGGTTCGGATTCAGCTCTGATGGGTTGCCACCATATACTGCTAGGTGTCACTAGGGGATTTTGGAAGCAATTAGAATGATTTAGATGATCGATCATTCTAGCTGTTCGAATCAGAAGAGTTCTGATCCATCGAAAGGAGTTTCAATGATATCGATGATAAAGATCATGACATATCTTATTACCATACAGAACTAAATCTAACTGGGTCAGACAAACAAGGATTTGAATCTGGTGATCTTCAATTAAACTAATCCAGTTTAATTGATTTGAATGAGATTCAATTAGGTTCAAAGAAATCGTGCTAGCACTCGATTAAACCTAACGTTCTTCTTTTACTATCATAAATAGTTGTCCTGACTGAGCTAAAGGAGTTTGTGCTCGATCAGAGGTCTTCACTTGGTCTGACTGGATCCTGTCCAGATCAAAAAAGTGTTGTCTTATTTTATAAGACAATACCTACCATTTTTGGTCACCTACCATTTCTCATCCTTTGACTTTGGTCAAAAGTTGACCTTTGACTAGTCAAATGTTGACCATTGATACTTTGACTTCTGTCCGCATGTCATGCACCAATTGAAGAGCTGGTGGGGGCTTGTCCCCCTATCAGAACCTGGCAAGGAGGAGGGCACACACCAAGGGTGGCGTGCGCCCAAGCATGAGGCACCCAGGAGTCCCTGTTGGATAGGGACTCCATCTCCTTTTTGGATTTCAATTAGACTCCTCCTAAGAACCAACTTTGACTAGTCTTAGGCGCCATCTAAAGAGGAATCCAAGGGACTCTATTTCTATCAATCAGATTTAGATCTGATTTCACAAAGAATTGTGATTGGTTGGGATGAAGAGGAGTTGGATCATGCATAGTCTATAAATAAGATCCTGCGCCCAACTCAAGGAGTATCTAAAAATTCCTATGCCCTAAGGCTACCTCTCTCCTCCTCCTCCATGCTAAGTTCATCTTCTCCCTCTCCTCTCCATGCCCAAAGTAGTTTGGGATCTAAGTTGGTGTAATCTAGGTGAGAGAAAGGTGACAGAGAGCTAGAAGGCTGCGCTGCTGCAAAGAACAACTGCTGATCTTCGAAAGGTATTTTGAAGATCCTCCAAATCAGATTCAGATCTAATTTTTGGAGATGTGATAGAGAAGAAGAGGATCTCCAGATCTAGCTCGAGTGGATATCGGTAGAGGCCAGGCACTTACGTAGCTAGATCCAGAACCTTCCACTGCTTACAGGATCATCAATGGGTAATAGGGTTACCCTACATCAAGATAAATTAAATCTAATTTAATTTATCTATATTTTATTTTAATTATTAGAACAATAAAAATTAGATCTAAAACATCCTAGATTTGATTCAAATCAAAGAAAAAAAATTTTGAAATATATCTCCTGATCCGATCAGATCTGAATGAACATGATCTGGAAAATTAGGATTTTCCTTCAATAGATTCAATATTTCTAATGATCTTAGGCATATAATAATAATTTGTTAGCTCTAAGATCTTTTTAGAAGAAAACTTTAATATATTTGTCCCTACAGCTTTTGCTTGGATGGACTCTCCTCCAGCGTCGTAGAGCTCGAAGTCATCTTTATTCAAACTCCTAATTTTCTATAGCCCTTGCAATGATTTGTAGATATGAAAACTACAGCTGGTATCCAATACCCAAGAGTTTGAAATGAAAGAATTTAATGATAAAATTATATGTATCTCATACATATCTTTGGTGCAATATTTGCACCATTCTTCATAGTTGCTAAATAAGCCTTGCAATTCCTCTTCCAATGACCTGGTTTACCATAGAGAAAATAGGTCATCTATCAGGAGACTTTTTTCCCCTTCTTCTTCTTATTTATTCCACCTCTAGGGTTCATCCTCCTCTTAGAACCCTTTTTTCCTGACTTCTTCTTGGATATCCCATCTAAAAGAAGAAGAGGAGCCTTATCCTTCTTGATATGGCTCTCTGTTGTTTTAAGCATATTTAATAGCTCAGGCAAGAAAGTATTCAGTTTGTTCAGGTGATAGTTCATGACAAACTGAGAAAATGATTTCAAAAGTGATTACAGGATTAGATCCTGACTCAACTCTCCATCCATGATAAAACCTAATTGACTTAATCGAGTGATTAGGTCAATTACCATTAGAACATGGTTTTGCATGGATAAATCCTCTGCCATCCTGGCATGGAATAACTGCTTAGATATCCTACTCTACTCTTTATAAAGTTCTTTTAGATTGAGCAATATGGATTAAGTATCCATGCCATCATGTTGTCTCTATAACTCGTTACTCATGGAGGCAAGTATGATGCATTTGACATTAAGAGAATCATTTTGCCATATCTTATATATGGACTTTTAGCATCTTTTCCTAATGACTCAAGATCATGGGCATCAAGAATATAGGAAAATTTTTTTTGACTGTGTACTATTTTTAGGTTTCTCAGCCAATCCACATAGTTAGGATCGATCAACTTATTTGAATCCAAAATTGAATGTAGTGAAAGTGAAGAAGCCATTTATTCTATATAATAAAGAACATTACATAAGCAAATAACTCAAGATGATAAACATAATTAAATTATAACTTTAATTTAATTATGTCTTCTACTATTTTATCGAATATCATAACCCTCAAATATGATAATCGAGAAAATCTAATTATTTTTCTTATTAAAATTGAGATCCTAATTTCTTATAAAAAAATCTTATGGTTGCATAATAAACATTTTTATAAGTTCAAAGGTAGGAAACTCTTTTCAATTACATCTCATGCAATTCTCAATATATTCTTGACCTCTAAAACATTAATAGCCCTGTGTTAGCATGACAAACTATAATGTTTTAGTTATGTAAGACTCTTCATTTCTATACAGTCATAATGAAATATAACTGTCCTTGTGGTTACACAATAAAGTAGTATATCCAAAATATCGTAAGCATCATTATACACTAGATCAATATTACATCAATTTCATAATCGATCTTGTGGTTGCACAACAAACCTTATATGGTTTATGACATAATAATAAACTATCATGAAGGAAGGCCTTTAATATAGTGAATCAAAAGAATCCGTCCATTGAGCTAGCTTGATCCACAGTCGAGCTGGCTCGATAGCGTCTGATCTGAGCATCGCTTTCTATCTGCTTGAGAGAGTTGGCTCAAATCTATCTCGAGCCGGCTTAATCTCATCCTACGTCAACTCGGCTACGTATACAAATTGGCTCAATTGCGTATCGGATCAAAATTTCGACAGCACTGCCTAAGCACCCAATCTAGAATTAAATCAATCAAATTGATCAGAAAAGTGGGAGAGAGGTGGGGGTCCCCCCGTTGCTTTTCTTAGACACCAATGAATTGGCCAGGTCAGAGAATAGAATCAATTAAAAATCATATTCTCTTTACCAATCATGAACTACTTTTCTAGACACCGATTGATCAATTTTACATCCAGATTGGTTCTGCTATCGATTGATTGCACTACAACTTAATATAATTTTTATAGAGGACTTTAAATAGTCTCTTTGTATATTCTATTTTAAAATCATACTGAACACAAGAATAAATATCAATCATGATATATAACAAAAATAATAGCATGTATAATCATTCTAGGACAACCATCATCACATAGTGAATATTTGTCACTATACTAGGGCAACCTTACAGAATGATATACATCATAATCTAGATATGAATAATTAAACATGATCCCATCATATTAAAAACATGCTAAAATTTCAAATATGATCACATCATATTGATAATTTTGCCATTAAAGCATAAACATAATAACATATGATTTAGTGTAATAAGGTTTGCTTTGATACCACTATTGGGTTTGCTATGCAGAGCGAAAGCATGGATTTCAAAAAATAATAATAAAATTATAAAATCAAACCCAAATCTTAGGACCATCTGATTAGAATTTAAATCGTATAAAATATATTTATAACATATAAAAGGATATTGGAACATATCACAGATCGCAAAATCCTAATTTGACTCTGATCGCCAGCAGTAGTCCATCAGGGGTTCCATCAGGTGCCCAAGTGTTCATCCTCTAACGTTGATCCACACGAGGACTTGATCAAGACACCAATATCTTTTTTTATTTTAATTAAAATTTTTATAATAAGAACTTTAATTATTTGGACAGAACCTTTTCTAGCCTTTGCTATCACCCTCCTAGCCTTTCCTTGCCTTCCTTTCTTGCTTCTTGTCTCCTTAATTTTTATTTCTAATATTTTTGTCTTATTGAAAGACTTCTTGTCCTTAAATCAGGATCTTATCTGGATAAAAGAAAAGGAATAAAGAAAATTGGACAAGCAACCCTTTTGTAAGAAAGAAAGTAGGAATTCTAAATTCTTGGACTCTCAGTGCGCATCCCTATTTATAATGTATGTAGGGATGCTTCCATAATTTCTCATGCCCTTTTCTTAGGCATATCTCATGCCCATCCAACCTTCTCATGCCCCACTAGAAAAATACATCATGCGGAAGCACGAGAATTAGTTTTAAGAGTTGCTTCAAGCAGAAGGACTCTTCAAAAAATAATTCTTCATGGTTTCACAAATGTTACGTAGTTTTTCTTTCTCTTTGATGCCACCAATAAAGGGTTTTGATCTTATGAGAATACCATCCAATGGCTCTCATCTCATGCACCAATTTCAGATGGGACGTGGAAGAAAAGTCAATCAACTTTGACTTGGTCCAAGAGGCACCAGGATATGGGGGAGCGACTAGGAGTCTTATTCCATTTAAATTTCTTTTAAACACCAAATTGTTTAATCTATAGAAGGACTCTTGGATGCCTTCATTCAGATCTGAGACTACGTAACATAAGTTACATAAAATAAAAATGGATAAGAAAACAAAGATGGGCCGGCAACCAAAATAATGCACCAAGAGTCCATGGCGCATAAAACACCTCCCCATGCGCAAGATAGAGACTCTCTAGGGCATGGGATTCTAGTATGTGAGGCCCAAACCTAGGTCAACCAATCAAGGGTTAACCCAATTAAGGACCAAATTAGATTTGACCCAAATTGGATCTAATTAGCCTAAATTAAAACTCGATTTGAATCTTGGTGCTAGGGTTTGCAACATGTGCTAGCATGTTCATCTTGCAAACATGATCTAATCTAATTAGACCCTTGATCAATTCTCTTTGTGTGTGACCCATTGGGTTCCACATCTAGCCAGTAGTGGATTTGAATGTGATTTGACCTAATCTAGTTAGAATTCAGCCAAACCAATTTAAGTCAAAACAAGCTAACCCAATTCAACCTATTAGAACACTTTCTAATTAATGATCAAATTAATTTTTTTTAATTCGATCGAACTCACAAGATAAGATTGATGTCTAGCAACGTATCATGTCTACCTAAAAGATATAAAATTTTAATAAAAATATCAAAAATATCCTTCAGTGAAAAGTTACCGTGCAATAAGATCCTTCGATCATCCTGCATCCCGAATATGACTCTAGATATAAAAATATGTCAAACCCAATATCATATTCAACTTTCTCTCAATCTTATGATGATGATTTGATTAATAAAATTTTAGAAATCATTTCTAATTTTCATCATGCTTTGATCAAAGACTTTCTGAATCATCAATTGATTGAAGCAGGTAGGATGGGATATCCTCTTACCAGGACTGATTGATTCCATGATGACCTACTCACAATCTTTATATATAATCCACCATATCCAGAACACCTCGTACATGACTAAGTCATGAATTAGTATGAACTAAAATATGGATTCATACATATAAGATTCTATGATAGTCTCAGGTCAAAGAATTACATGGAGAACTTCCACTATGAGAACCATCTATTGACATGTAGATAAGACTCCATTAGATGTTCTCAAGTTAGATCAATTTAGTGAATTCATTCTCTAATAAGCACATAAATTCTTGTATTAGTATCATACACAAGTGATAGTGAGATCAATCATCCTTTCATCAAGCATACATAAGATGTGCTAGTCTTTTCAAAAATATTGATCCCTAACTTAATGTTCCATCGACCAGAAATATTTTAGATTAGAGTTTTGAGATTTTAGATCTCACAAGTATGATCTCATCATAATCCTAAAATCATAGCCCAAATTTATGGGTTTCATCATAATCTTAAATAAATAATTAAGATGCAGCATATGATGAAATAAAATATTTTTATTTATTTAAAAATATCTTTACATGAGTTTGGAAGATAAAAGAATAGCTCATCAAAATACAAATTTTGATTGACTTGAGGGCATATTCCTTTCATTTCCAATGGCTATTTTTTATCTCCAACAGCTATTTCAGAGCTTCCAATGGCTAGAACTCACTATCCAACCATCTCTAAGGATATTTAAAGGTGGAGAATCAATTTCAAAGCAATATTAAGTGGGATTAAGAAAGAAATTATTTTTAAATTTAAGTAAGCTTCATTACACATCAAAAGAAGAGAGAAAAGAGAAGAACCAAATAGTGAAATCAGAGGACTTTCAGGAGATATCTTCTCCAACATCTAGCACAACCTCTCAAGCATCATTTGAAGAGAAGAGAAGCATCAAAAGAGCAATCCTTCAGCTTTTTCTTCAAGATTTAAAGACTTTAAACTCTATTTTTATTTTGAGCTAAAACTTTTATTCTTGTATTTTTATTTTCTTTAAAAATTTATTTAAGAGAAAGAAACTTGGAGATTAGGCTTGTCCAAGTTCGAAATTAGATCTTGTAGATTTTGGTTGGTAAGCCTAAAAAGATAACTAGATTGTTAGTGAATCCGAAAAACTAATGGTGTAAGGTTTTGATTGGTGCTCCTAAAAAAATCAATTAGGTTTGTTTGTGAGATTGAAAAAATAAATATACTGTAATCAAGGATAGATTATAGTGGAATTTCTAAGAAGATCTTGGAGAGTGGACGTAAGAGTGGGTTGCTCCGAACCACTATAAACATCTTTATCTTTATGGTGTGATTGCTTGGTTTACTTTCTTGCTTTACTTATTTATTTTATATACTTGCATTATCTCATTGCTTTTAATTCTGCTGCTACACATTACATATTCATCATAAATATTCTAGTTAGTTTAATTTAGAGCACATACTTATTTAGAGATTTTAAATTTAACTAAAAATTTTATAAGAACCCAATTCACCCCCCCTTCTTGGGTTGCTACCTCTAGAAAATACCTGATTTTCTCTAAAATTTTTATAAAAAATGAAAGATTTTAATGTATTAAACACTAGGTGGTCCATGCCCAAAAAGAAGGAGGGGGCGCCCAAGAGTTGGCGCTCCAAGTCTAGCCCAATTTGGAGGCCTCTTGACTAAGTATTTGACCTAGACAATGACTCCTCCATATCTCTCAATATAAAAGGGTTTTTAATCTACTTTTTTTTTTAGATTATAGATCTAAGAGAGAGGTCTTTGGGCGTGGAGAGGCTGGGCATAGAGAGGTTTAGGCCAGGGGATTGTAAAGGCACCAATCAAGGTGCTTTGGTGAGACAAAAAAGAAAAGAAGAAGAGGGTCTTCTTCTAGGATTTTCTTCCATCTATTCCTCCATTCTTTTTTTATGATTTTGAGAGGTGTCTCACGTCCAAAATCATCTTTCTCATCTTTTAAAAATTGGAGAGTCTAAGTTTTAAAGAAAGAAAAATCTAGATCAACTGTCGAAGAAGGATCAGCGTAGTTCTAGCAAACTATGCTGATTTTTGGATATCGAACTTCTAATGAGCGATCGAGGGCTTGTGTGGATAACCTGTAGGGACTGAATGTATGTGCAGCTTGAAATGATAACCTCAGATCCTGATCAATGAGTTAGAGAACTCGACTTGCAAAGATATGGATGATACAATCATCTTTCTCCTATCTAGATTTAATCTAGCATAGAATAATTTTTATATTGATATGATCAACATGATTTATTCTTATATTTTAATTTCTAATTTAATATCATACTTTAATCATGTAATAGGATTCTAGATCTAGGATTTTTTATATTTAATTATAAATTAATATGATTAATTCATATTTTCACTGCATAGATTTAAAAAAAATTAAAATCTAACCCTTAAACCCTAGATTAGTTTCTTCAATTGGTATCAGGGCCAAGTTATTTTTACATGATTTTATGCATATTTAGATTGATAATTTAGATCTAATCTAAATTATAATTTAATATTTAAATATAAATTTAAAAATTATTTTAGATTGCATGAACTGCTATAAGATTATCCTACTGTAAGGTTTATCCCTTATAGTGAAAAGGTTATCTTAGTACATGCAAATCTAAAACCATGATCATAAAATTTTAGATTAGATCTAAGAGATTTTATGATTTGATTAAAAATATTTTAATCTAATTAAAAATACTTTAATCAAATTTTTTATTAGCATAAATGTGTTAGATTCGATCTAAATTGATTTATGATTGATTGAATTGAAACTATTTCAATTACATGAGCATTTTAGATTATATCTAAAAGTAGTCTCATGGTTTGTTTAATTGCATATTGATTATGAATCAAAAATATAACTAATTGGTAGAACCATATTATAAAAATATTTTATAAATATAAAAATTATTTTCAAAATGCCGAACCCCAAAACTTAATTAAGAATTAGGTATGATGAATTAGGCTCTAGAATTATGAATTAAAGATCCTGAGTCATTGCTCATAATATTAGGTTATTGGGTTAGATGAATTAGGTCCATTAATTGGATTAGACCTAAGGTTAGTTAAAGAATAGACTAAATTAGAGTAATTGGTCAAATCTAATCAAATATTCAATTAGATTAGGCCAAGAACTCTTTAGACACTATTACAATAGTTGTAGTTGGTCAAGTCCATACCTTTAACGAGGACCAAATGGACTTGATTCATGGCTACACGGTCGAATCCAAAATTGCTAGGTTGATCTAATTAAAACTAATGAACTAGATGGTGTCTAAGATAAGTTTGGCAATCTAGATCAGTGATTTTTAATTGGAAGCTACTTGAACTGATTTTGATCTTTAACAAGTTAATGGCATATCCCTTCCACTGATCTCACTTACCTGGCTATCCTAATGAATTAGATTTTGATTAGATTACTTGATGATTTGGGCTCATCCATGTCAATTAGGTAAATCAGTGTGATTGATTTAGGTGCTTCTAACGCCAGTTTTAATTCGGTCCTTTATAATCTGACTTGATGAAGTTAGTGAGATGATCAAAATTGATTGGTTCTCATTTTTCTTTCTTAAAATTAATTAATTAATTTTTTTTAAAATTATTAGATCCTTAAAAATAAAATAGTTATGGTGATAACTAGATCATACATTCCATTAAGTGGATGATAGTGGATCCATTAGTTGGATAATCATTGGAGGCCCAAAGGCCTGGTGCTTATCGGGTAATGAAATTATCATTCATAATATGATTTCTTGGCTGTATCTCTCTAAATGATAGTTAGATTGATCAACCAAAGTTGGGCTTAATCATTCATCAGTTAGATGGACCAAGTATGATCATGTTAATGGTTGGACCTAATTGAACCTTTTCAGTAGAGGCCAAAGCATACTGATTAGAGACCGGGGCAAAATTAAATTACTAAAAATTATTTTAAAAAATAATTGGTTATGAACCAATCCTTAGATATACATGGGTTGACCAACCAAAGTTGGATTGTGTGCAGTCTAAGTGGATTCTAATACCCACTAAAAAATTAGGATAATTTCTCAAATTAGAGATAGAGGCTACCAATTCGGATAAAATAGTGGGAGAAATTTTTGATTAAAGTCCAAATCTTTAGGTTTAATGAATCAATTAGTAATTATGTTTGAATTTTTCTTTGTGTAGATATGACCACTTTTCTTTCGCTCGGATTATTGTTAGACAATGATAAGCTAGTGGGACCCAACTTCGATAACTGATACCATAAGTTGAAGATTGTCCTAGAACATGAATGAATTTTGTACGTGCTGATAGATCTAGCACCTGAGGAGCCAGCACACGATGCACATGGAATAGTTAGAAATACTTATCAAAAGTGGCTCAATAATCGAACCACGGTGCGTTGTATCATGCTGGCAACCATGAGCAATGAATTAAGTCGTAGATTTGAGTTTGCTCATCCAGATGACATGCTTCAAGTGTTGAAGGAGTCTTTTGGAATAACCGATGATGTTGAAAGGCACAAGACTAGTTATGTCATCTTCAATGCCAGGATGAGAGATAGAGCATCAGTCATTGATCATGTATTATACATGATCGAGCTGATGCAGTGTTTGAGCAAGCTCAAATTTTTCTTGCATGAGCAGCTAGAAAAAGATGTGATTTTAAACTCGATGCCCAAATCTTATCTTCCATTCCTTACTCATTATAGAATGACAAAGCCTGAAGTAAACTACTATGGATTACTACGGTTACTTCAGAACTTTGAGAAGGATCACCAGCTCCATAAGAAGTTGGTGAACTTAGTGGGAGGATCTTCTTCTGGTTCTCAATCCTTTAAGAAAGAAAAGAAGAACAAGAAGAAGAAGAGTAAGAAGGTGTATGTTCAGGCTGGGACATCTATGGAGGGCTAGACCAAAAAAGTAAAGCATGATAAGAGTCAAGCTCAGTACTTCTTCTGCAAGAAGCAGGACCATTGAAAGAGGAACTATCATTAATACATTGCCCCCTAGACCTAAACATGTCAAGAAAGAAGTTAGTTATTGCTGGATAATTTATTATATGATAACTTCTTGCAATTTCTCTATTTATGATATTACTGACTAGATATTGGATACTGGTAGCCCCTACCATATTTGCAATTCATTGTAGGGGTTGTAGGTCAATAGAAGATTCGAGCAAGATGAGAGATTTCTGAACGTTAGAGATTGAAGACCAGTTCCAGTTCTAGCATTAGAAATCTTGAAACTAGTATTTGGGTCTCACATCATTGCTCTTAGTGATTGTCACTTTTGTCCTAATTTCTTTTTGAATATCATTTCTGTAATCCTTTTGGCCAAAGATAATTATGAAATTTCAATAAAGAAAGAGTTTTGTAATATCATTGTGAATGGTGTTACTATATTCTCTAGACACTTGAATAATGGTGTATATATATATGTTATCACAACCTGTTAATGTATTCTATTCCACTAGCAAGCATCCTAGATTAGATAGTATGTCTGATATATACTTATGGCACTATAGGCTAGGTCACATAAATAAGAATAGGATAAATAGGTTGACTCAAGAGAAAATTCTCGAAGTTAGTGATTATAAATCACTTCCAACCTATAAGTCTTGTCTACTTGAAAAAATGACCAAGTCACCTTTTACTGAAAAAGATGAGAGAGCCACTGAGCTCTTAGGTCTAGTACATACTGATGTATGTGGACCTATGAGTACTAGTTCCAGAGATAGATATTTCTACTTCATCACTTTCATAGATGATTTATCCAAATATGGATATGTCTATCCGATGAAACATAAGTTGAATTTATTTAAAATATTTAAACGATTCTGAAGTGAAGTAGAAAAATAAACTGAGAAGAGTATTAAAACTCTTTGGTCTGATCGAGGAGGAAAATATCTTTCTAGTGAGTTTCTCACATATCTAGGAGAAAATGAGATTCTCTTCTAATGGACTCCTCTAGAAACACCATAGCCTAATGGTGTGTTGGAAAGAAGGAATCGGATTCTATTAGACATGGTCCAAACCATGATGGGTTTTACCAATTTGCCGATATCCTTCTGGGGATATGCACTCAAATTGACTTGTTATCTTTTAAATTAGGTTCCAAGTAAATCTGTGATTAAAACTCCATATGAGATATGGATAGGGTGTAAGCTAGCACTTTCACACCTCAGAGTCTGGGGGTGCTCGACTTATGTGAAACAATTAATCTCTGATAAAATTGAACCAAGGTCTGACAAGTGCACATTCATAGGGTATCCAAAAGAATCGAAAGAGTATATTTTCTACCATGCTGATGAACAAAAAATGTTCGTCAACCTTAAGGCAATCTTTTTGGAAAAGAAGTTTCTTGGTGAAGAAACTGTTGCCTCTAATAAGGTTAAACTTGACGAAGTTCAATAGGTAGAAACACCAACATTTATAGCTAAACCAAATTTGGATTTGATTAGATCAAATTTGAAGCCCAATATACTTGCACCATTAAGATGATCCGATAGAGTACCCGTCAACTGGATAGATACTATGATTTCTTAATTCGAAATAGTTATCCCAACGAACTCGATGAGAATGATGAGAATTCGATCATGTATATGGATACAATGCAGAGATCTGATTTTGAGAAATAGCTTAAGACCATGAAATCCGAAATGGAGTCCATGAAGGTCAATGATGTATGGACATTGGTTGACCCATCCGAAAGGGTTAAACCCACACTATAATAAAACCTATTTTTTGTGATGCAATATTTTCATCACAAATAATCACTTTCCATCGCTAATAATTATTAGTGATGAAATTTTTGTTGCTAATTTTTTATGATAAAAAATAGGATCATAGATAATAATTAGCGACGAAAAAAGAGTTTTCATCGCTAATAAATTTTTTTTATGATGAATTATTTTCATCAAAAAATTTTTATTCATTAAATTATTTGTGATGAAAAGCAAATTTTTTTATAATAAATAAATGTTTTTTTGATAAATAATTTTCATCATAAAGAAAAATATTATTTGCGATAAAAAATTTTCATCAAAAATAAAATTATTTATGATAAATTTTTCATCACAAATAAATATTATTTATGATGGAAACTTTCCATCATAAATAAAAATTTATTTATGATGGAAACTTTTCATCACAAATAAAAATTTATTTTTAATGCAAAATTTCTATAATAAATAATAAATTTATTTATGATGGAAGATTTTCATCATAAATAATAAATTTATTTACGATGAAAGATTTTCATCATAAATAATTATGTTGTAAATTAATTTTTTAAAATAATTATAAATAAATATATTTTATATTTTTAATATTTATATTTATAATTTATAAAATTAAAATAAAAATTCATAAATAAATTTTATCATTTCATCCATAATAAATTTCATCATTTCATTATATAAAAAGATATTTTATTATAGAAAATATTTTTTGATAAATAAATACAAAAGATCCAAAATAAAGATAAAAATAAGAGAAAATAGGCTGTTGGCCATCAAGTGTCGGCAATATCTAGAGAAAGAGAATGGGTCGAAGGAGGGGAGTGCTCAGAGAAGCTCGAACTGACCTACTGCTGCCTCATCAACTACATCATTTGCTCCATCTATGTCATTTGCTCCATCATCTGTGACTAGAATAGCTGGTACTCATTGACACATGCAGTCAACTCAGTAGCTTATCTCTGTATCTCTACCAGTCGGGCATCATGGGTAGCATGGATACCAGTCCTGGATGAGCATGAAGATGTAGGAGCTCTGATCCATGCCCTAGCCTCCTAACATAACAGGATCTCGTACCAACCACCTGATCATAGATCTCATCATTTGTGGGTACGATCGAGCCCTCTGGGGTAGGCTAGGATCTAATGTCTATCATATGATCCTGAAAATTAAAATTATAGCTATTCTAAGTTTGTACTAAAAATCAAAATACTAATGAAAAAAATAGTTGAAAAAACATATGTAAAGCTGCTGACTCCTGGCCATCCAGTCTCCTGACCATCGCTAATGGGTCCGTTGGTAGATCTCGATCCTACCAAAAAGATCGCTACTCTCTATATCTTCTATAATTTAAGAATAATTAATATATTTTTTTCTAAATAGTTAAAGAGTTAAAATATGATAAATAAAAATTACTTACCATCTACTCCATATGGCAAGCAAATGGCCTCGAACCCCCATAATGCGAGACTATCTATCTCGCTCGATTTGCAGCATTTTCGGTACATCGATCCTACATAATTAATAGTTAAATTAGTTAGTAAGTAATTAAATTTAAAAATAAATAATTTAATTATTAAATTCTAAATAAAAAAGGTTATCTAATATGCCAGATCTTCATACGTGCAGCATATAATAGCCTAATCCTCGATACTGATGCTGTCATATGGCCGCTACCGCACTGCCTCCACCCCTTGGTCATGCACTATAGCATACTAGTGGCGATGAATGCGATGCTAATACTTCTCGAAATGCGAGCATAAATGATCATTTATAGCTCGCTGCACGCGATCGTGCTCAAAATCAATAATCTTAAATATAGCCTACCAATAACAAATATTATAAGAATACATTATTAATTAAATATTTAAATAAATATTATTGTACCTATAAGTGACTATAGAAGATCTTTCTCTGAGGTCGTGTAATCTGACGCCAATTAAAGAGCATCATCGAGGCATAACTATAGCAAATGATGCCCAGCTCAGTCTGTCATGGCTCGTACCATCTCCTAATAGGTCTGGTGTAGTCTAGTGGAATCTCGATGCAGAGACACTATCCCTCATGCTCGCATCTCCAATGCTCAAGGGCGAGGTTCTTCGACGGATCTCGCCCTCGCCACACCATCGACAAAGAATGGCCTAAAAAAATAATGAATAAAATATTAGTACGATAGCCATCTAAAAATCTAATAGCTAGGTAGATCAAAATCAAATTTTATTATGTAAAGAATATAAAAATACCAGTCGGGATCGGCTCACTCGAACCCGCCTCACTTGGACCAACATCTATAGGGCCCTCTGGCAACTCCGATGGTGTAGTAGTAAAAATGGGGGAAGGCTCCGGGGTAGGCTAGGAACTCGAACATCATCGTCTCGCTTTCGGTGCCATACCTGCAATCCTTAAACTATGCATATAATTAACTTGACATGTAAATGAATAAAATAATAAATAAAAATAGTGAAAAATATATAAATGCTAATGAATAAAATTGTATTGCATACCATTATTGCAAGAGAGGATTCAATGAAGGATGCAAATCTACTTATCAATACCCACATCCTCTTTGATTTCTAGATCCTCCTTCGAATTACAATAATCGATTAATGTATCATTTTCTATCTCATCATCATTTATGAACTGGTCGTCACCCTCCAAATCATCAAGATTAAATACAAAATTAGCTTCAACTTCATTGGACGGTAGATCAGCAATATTCAAAGGAGCTGGCATAAGTTCTTCGTCGATAAGGTGCTTGGTCAATGTTGGTTTTTCCTCTTGATAAGCTTTCTCTTCATGTAGATTTGAATTACCATCCATCTCAAGTCGGGTTGGTATGTCATATACATCTCTAGATATTATTTTTTGTACGACATGCCAATCACCTTGATATTTTGGATCCTTTAAATATATTACTTATTTCGCTTGAGTTACGAATATATATGGCTCATTCTGGTAGCATGTGAAGGGGAAATCCTGACTTTCTGGATCAGGTTCGTTCAGATCTGATTGGTTCGAGAGGCATATTTTAAAAACTACCTCTTAGATCCAGATTAGATCTAATATATTTTAAATATAATTTTATGATCTGATAAATAAAAGAATTAAATTAAAATAAATTTAAATTAATTTTATCTTGATTTTGGGTAATCCGATTACCCACTGATGATCTTACTGATTGCCTGAGGTTCTGAATCTAGCCACGCAAGCGCCTGGCCTCTACCGATATCCACTCGGACTGGATCTAAAGATCTTCTCCTTCTCTTTTTTTTTTCTAAAAATCAAATATGGATCTAATTTGGAGGATCTTCGAAACTCCTTTTGAAGATCGCCCATCGTCTATGCAGCAGTGCTGCCTTCTTGCTTTCCTATCATCTTTTGACTGCCTGAATCACACCAAACTCATGCCCAACTTTCTTTGGGTGTGGAGAGGAGGGAGAGGCATGGAAGGGGAGAGGGGCAGCCATGGGGCATGGCCTAGGAGAGAAGTCTTTTAAAAGTGGGCATAGATAGGTCTTTATATAGACTCTGCTGCGCCACATAGTGCCACATCACCCCGACCAATCATATTGCTTCATGCAATCAGATCTAAATCTGATTGGTGGGATGACATCACCTGATCCAATCGGATGAGAGACCCATAGATTCATCCTAAGGTGGCACCTAAGACTGGTCAAAGTCCATAGGTGAGGGTCACCTAGTTTGAATCCAAGAAGCAACCTAGAGTCCCATCCGTATGGGACTTTAGGTGTCCCTATCCATGGGCACATGCCATCCTAGGCGTCTGCCCCTCTCCTTTCCAAAATCCAGTAAGGGGACAATCCCCTATCTGCTCTCCAATAAGTGCATGACACATGGGCAGATGTCTAAGTATCAAAGGTTAATGTTTGACCAAAGTCAAAAGACAAGAATTGGCAGATGATGGAAAATGATAGGTGTTGTCTCCAATTTATCTCATAAATTTAGACAATCCTTTTCTAACATGGACAAGCTCCATCAGACCAAGTAAAGGTACCTGAGTAAGGCCAAACATATTTGGCTCAGTCGAGATGATTTTTAATGATTGTAGAAGAAGAATGTTAGGCTCAATCGTGTGCTAGCATGATTTTCTTGAACCTAATTGAATCTAATTCAAATCATTGAACTAGATTAGTCCAATTGATGATATCTAGATCTAAACCCTTATTTGTGTAACCCAGTTAGGTCAGTTTTGTATAGTAATGGGGTATGTCATGATCTCTATCGTCGTTATCATCGAAAACCTTTCGATGGATCAAAATTCTTCTGATTCATACAACGAATTTGATCATCCAAATCATTCTAATTGCTTCCAAAATCCACCAGTGACACCTAGCAGTAATGGTGGCAACCCATCAAAACTAAAAATGAACCTCTTGGTGCAGCTACTTGTGTGATTAAGTTCTTCTATCTTGAGCCCCGATCAGATTAGGGTTAAGGTGAACTCATCAAACCCTAATTTCTATCATATGATTTAATTATTCGATTCAAGTTCGATGTGAAAACCTTAATAGAAACTCTTTCTATTATTTCACTCTCTGCCATGGCCATGGGCTTATGGACTTGATTCTCATGATCATCATAGGGCTACTCCTCATCCACCGAGGTAGATAGATTCCATCTTGGTGCAATCCAATTCCTACAATGAACATGCTATAGCCAACATACACCTCAGGGTTCTGAATGGCTAGGAAGATCGAGTCATGGTGTAGTCAAACTATAACACCCTCAAGGTGAACTGTCGATGCACCTCAGGTCAAAGAACCAGACACACCACTGTAGCATCGAGTCAGTCATCGACGAGAAGGTAGACTTCCTTATGACTACTCGAGGTGGTCACGCTCAGTGCCCTCGTTCTCTAACGAGTACCTGTATTCTTACTCCGGTGTCTCTACACCATAGACTCAAGACTCATCTACTATAAAGAAGCGATTGTACACTAATCTTCCGGATCAGTCACCATCCTCATGATGATCCTATGGTCAAGAGCATTTTATTAGTTAATAATGAAAATTCTTGTCTTAAATTTTCAACTCTTGAAAATAAGAATTATCATTACCATTAACTCAAAGGATGTATCACAGACACTAAATACACATGTGTGATAGAAAATAATCTATTTTATTATTTATAGTCAAAATTATAATTTTGTCCCTAGAAGTGTATTACAAGTGTCAGCCAATTTTGGCTTTTAGGGCACATATATCTAACAAACTCCTACTTGACTTAAAGCCAATTGGCTACAAATCTAAGTCCCATCTTCTCAAGATGGGCTTTGATCTTCTGCTGGCCTTACGGTTTTTCAAGTGGGTCCACCGCATTGTCTACGGAGTCGACTCTATTGACCTCGACGTAACTCTTCTTGAGGTAGTCGCAGATGAGGTGGTATCGTCACTCGATGTGCTTGGATTTTTGGTGAGACCTTGCCTCCTTAGCATGGCTATGGCACCATTGTTGTCGCAGTACAAAGGAGTGGCATTTGATGGCATCACTCCGATCTCTATGGCAAACTTCTTGTACCGGAATGCCTCCTTTGTAGCTTCTGATGCGCAATGTATTCTGCTTTCATGGTGGAATCTGCTATCACTGTCTGCTTGAAACTTTTTCAACTAACAGCTCCACCATTGCACACAAACAGACTTTTAGATGTCGACTTTTGATCATCTACATCAGACATAAAGTCTGAGTCTGTATACCCTTGGACTTAGAGTTCTTCATTACCAAAGATCAGTAGCATATCCTTAGTTCTTCTTAAGTACTTAAGGATATATTTTACAAAAGTCTAGTGTTCTTCACCTGGATTCGACTGATATCTACTCGTGACACTCATGGCATGGGCTATATCAGGTCGTGTACATAACATGGCATACATGAGGCTCCCTATTGCTAAGGCATAAGGGATCTTGCTCATGTGTTCTATTTCCTCAGGTGTGCTAGGGCACATCTTCTTGGAAAAATGGATGCCATGTCTGAAGGGTACTAAACCCCTCTTAGAGTTTTCCATGCTAAACCTCTTTAGCACTTCCTCTATGTACATCTTTTGTGAAAGTCCTAGCATCCTATTCGGTCGATCTCTATTGACCTTAATTCTTAGAATAAAGGATGCTTCTCCTAGGTCTTTCATGGAGATTCTTTAGATAAGGAAAACTGCTGTTTCTCTGTCAGCCGTCTCTCTTTTTCGGCATCTGCCATTTTTCTCTTACCTCCTTCCATCTTTTGCTTATTGTTCGCTAGACTTCTTCTTTCTTCCCAAAGAGACTTTCTCTTGAAATGAAGTCCATTCCACGATAGGCAATCACTGGTGGCTTGTGGGAGATAAGCTATTTCATGGAAAAGCTCAGCTAGGACGGGCTATCAAGTTACGTTTTTTATTCGCCGCCACGCAACGGTATTGAAATTTATGCCATATCCTTATTTAATGAATACTTTCGCGCCATATCTCGCATCGTCAAGCAGGTCATTGCAAATTTATTGTCGACGTAAAATGCGGATTTCCAAGTCTAACACACTCCTACTTCTCTCAAAGTCTCTTTCATGTCTTGAACATCATCCAGTACAATTGATCTTGGACTCTGACTGTCATCATTGTCACTTGCCTTGAATAGTGCGTTAGGTGACCTTGATATCATTGGGCTTGCCGCGACCTATTTATCCAAACATCTCTCTTACGGTAGCAACATTTTGCGGGGGGCCAAGTGCCTGAGGATCTCTGGAGCGTTGTGCATAATTCATCCTGATCATGGGGCGAACCTCTAACATGTCATTTATTTCTTCCTTGGTTATATCATCATTCCATGCGGGCCACTTATCAGAGATACTCTCTGCTCACAGTTGTGGATGGAACGAGCTGGTAAGCATGTTGGAGATTCCTAGCTCCAGTACATGAGTTCACTTCTCAAAAAATCTGAAAATAATTTTGAAGTTTCCGTTTTTTAAATCCATTCCCTCTAGATAGATTTGGTCCGCGAATCATCTAAGTGGTTCATCGGATTCCATCTAGGGAGCGTTGATCGCCAAGATATTTTTCGTGACTAGTATAGAGTCATTGGGAGTTTATCAAGAGGTAGTATATCAGTATTAACTATTTTTAATCTGTTTGTGTAGCTTGCTGCGTTCGTATTGACTTTGCTTTGGTTTCAATTTATTTAGAGAATTCTATTTTTAAATAAAATACGCTCCACTATTTTCACGGATTCCCTACACTACCCTTATAAAGAATCAAAAATCTTCATTGATTACTTACGATTTTAGTAAGTGGGTGCGGTCTCCACAACCTGACTCTCCCCCCTCAACCTCAATAGTTATTATCGATTGGATTATGCCATGAGTGAACAACTCTGTTCAATGATATCTCTAAATCATCGGTGCAACCCAAAGCTTTGAAGCATGCACACAAATTCAATGAATCTCATCGTGTCCAAAATATTGATGCGGTCCTGTTAAAGTCAGACCCACCATTGCATAACTAGTTCTAAGGTCCTCACCATATTCCAGAATCAATCTTAGCCCAATTTCATCCTCTATACCGTAGCATCCAATGCCCTAACTATGATATGGTTTTGTGTCTTTCTGGTGCAACGAGCCACCTAATATTCCAGCCCGAGAAATCATCAACCGCCCGGAAGGTGCCCGTACATCTACAATGGTGGAAAGACCATGACTTAATATTTTCTTTAGGGAGATTTGATTTAGGTCTCAATTAAACTAGACTTGGACATAGTCTAACCATTATGACTAACTAGTGGCATGGATTAGCAAGATATATGACCAACTGCAATATCGAGCTAACTGAGTAACAAATATGGCCCGGTAAGGAATGAGACCGAGTGGAAGACTTGCCATTAACCGTCGAAAAGAAGCATTACGAATTGAGTCGACGTAGGCCTCCCACAATTACAAAACTAGTCATTCTCCATTTCTGCCAAACTTACTTTAGAACACCAAATTGTTGAAGTCCAGAACGGCAATCGGCGTTAGCCTACAATCCAACTCTAACCACTGAGCCTAAATAGTCCTACGCTTGATCGATTACATTCGTGACTCGATCTTGACCAGACTTAATCCTATTAGTCTGGTCATATTTAGTATGTTGACCCATCAATAACAACTCTTGATTCGGTCTTTGACATCACCGCTTAGACCTAATTGAGCTATCCAAGTGCCGAATCCAAATTTTTATGAACATGTCCTTAGATCTTCCCAATTTTAATTTTAGACATAATATGGTTTCATAATCTTAATCTCTTAATTTAAGTTCTCTACGGTTCAAGAATAAAACCCATTTTGCAAAATTAAGATCCAGTTTCAGGATCTAGATTAAATTATAGAAAGTAAGTTTTTACCAATTTCTGATTAGACGAATGTGCAGCAGCCCCTACACATCATAAGAAAACCCCATCGAATGGGAGGAGAGGGTCTTAAAATCTACTCTTGTTCTATGATCGGCACGCCAAGGAATTCCTTAATCAAAAATATAACTAATCTACAGAAAATGATTAGATCTAAGCATATACTTCATATAGAAAATTGATCTAATTAAAATATATTTTGTATACATCATTATCATCAATATTTTCAGATCTAAATTATCTCATAATCATCTAAAAATACGTAATAAATTTTAAAATTTGAACTCATCAAATTAATTTAAATCTTAGACCTATTTGTAGAACTAATCTACAACTATGCTAAAAACATGCAAACTATCAATATATCTACATATAAAGAATTTATGTTAATTTATTTTCTATTTCTTAGATCTGATTTAATAATATTTATAAGATAGAAAATAATAAAAAATAGATTTAAAATACTTATAATTAATCAACATAAAATTCATGGATTAATACAAGTAGTCTACATGTTAAGATATATGTGTCCCTACGAAGCCAAATGGCTCAACCACTTGTAATACAACTTCTAGGAGCAAAATTACATTTGATATAAATGAATAAAATAGTTATTTTCTATCACACATGTGTTTAGTGCTCTGTATACATCTTTGAGTTAATGGAATTATAATTCTATTTTCAAGAGTTGAAAATTTAAGACAATGAATAATCTTAGTTAACTATAAAATGCTCTTCCGACCATAGATCATCATGAGGATGGTGAATTGATCGGAAGATTAGTGTACAATCGTTCTTTAGTAGATGAGTCTTGAGTCTATGGTGTAGAGACACCGGAGTAGAGATACAGTACTCGTTAGAAACAGAGGCACTGAGCGTGACCACCTCGAGTAGTTTATAGGAAGTCTACCTCTCGTCGAATACTGACTCGATGCTATTTGGTGTTTCTGTTCTTACTTCTGATGTGCATCGCAGTTCACCTTGAGGTGTTATAGTTTGACTACACATACTCGATCTTCTAGCATTCAGAACCCTGAGGTGTATGTTGGCTATAGAGCATTTCATTGTAGGAATTTATTCTATTCTATTTTAGTGAATTCTTATCATATCATCGTTTGGTAATGAAGGAGCAGTCCTTAAATTGCATAATCAATGAAAATCAAGTTCCAGAAGTCCATGGCCTATGGGCCGATTTTGATAATAATAAGAGTAGAAGTATTTCCTATTTAGATTTTACATCGGTACTCTTTGTAAGTCAATGATTACATCATATTTACAGAGAAACCTTAGGTGTTGACAGAGTTACCTTAACCCTAATCTGATCGGGGCTCATAGCAAAGAAGAACTTAATCACACAGGTAGCTGGCACCAAGAGTTCACATTCAAACTTGCACCGGGTTTTCCACATATACTCTAGTGCACTGTGGAGTTTTGAAGCATTAGCAATGATTTTAATGATTCGTATCATTCTAACTGTTCGATTATCAGAAAGATTCTGATGCCATCGAAAGGAGTTCGATGTATGTCGTAGATGACATATGAGATATTCCCATTACCATACAGTAATTTCTTGAGACATTCCTAATTCGGAGTCAACAACAAACAAGGGTTTTGAATTTTATGATACATCAAATGAACTGATCCTCAGTTCAATTGGATCTGAATGAGATTAATAGGTTTATAGAAATCGTGGGCGTGGAGCACGGGTGGGCGATTGAACCTAACGTTGTCTTTCTTTTACTATATATTTTATTATTAGTTGTCCTGATCTTGGAAGCCAAAGTATTGTTGTTTCTCATGCATATCTTCTTCATATTTTTACTCAGGGTTGTCCGAATCAAAAGAGGATTGTCTTATTATTGTTAAGACATTCCTGTCATTTGAGTTTCACCGGTGCCATTCGTGGTTCTTTGATCTATCAAAAGTCTACCTTATGACTGCTCAAATGTTACGCATTTACGACTTTGTTTTTTGTATTGAGCGGCAGCTTTAAACATGTCCAATTTTTTTTTTTTTTGGGTTTGCACACTTTAGGTGGATGAGCGGTGGGTGGGGTATGGTCCTCAGGTCTGCTTTTGGAACCTGGCTAGAGTAATAGGTGTACGACGCCCACTGTTGGGTTGTTGTGCTCTCAAGTCTGGATGATACCTTAGTATAGCCTTGTTGATCAAGTATGCTAGTCTTCCTTTTGGATTCTTAATTAGGTTCTTCTAAAAACCGAAACTTTGATCCTGATTCTTTAGGCACCTCTCTAAGGAGAATTCCAGGGACTCTATTCCAACAATCAGATTGATCTATTTAACAAAGGTTTTGTGATCGGTCTTTTTTGGAAGGTGAGAGAAGTGGATATCTACGAGTCAGCTTCTATAATACGTGACCTGCGCCAAATCTCAGATCTGTGATTGATATCAAAATCCCATGCCCCAGGTGTCCTCTCCCCTCTTCTCAACCCAACCCACCTTCTCCCCTTGCTCTCCAATGGTCCAAAAGGAGTTTGAATTTTAGCTTGGTGCGACCAGATCAAAGAAAGGCGAGTTAAAGCTGAAGGCTGCACTCTGAAAGGACGACTGCTTGAGTCTTCAAAAAGGAGTTTTGAAGATCCTCCAGTATCATGATCCAGATCTGATTTTTGGAGGCATGATAGAGAAGAAGTGGATCTCTAAGATCCAGCCGTGGATATCAGCTAGAGGCCAGCGCGCTTCGCGCGGCTAGATCCAGAAACTTCCGCTGCAACAGGG
>QRFJ01000761.1:147356-223196 GCA_006176705.1 Cocos nucifera
AACACATTTTAACTTATGTTCAAAATGAAAATATATTCCAATAAGGAGGATATCATTCACGGTACAATAGAGGAGACAATGTGCTCCACTGACTTTTGAAGACATGGTCTCTCTTCATCGTTTTCTTGATGAAAAACTTTTGATACATCATTGAAATGGTATTCCAGCTCCGAGACTGCTTGCTTAAGTCCATATATGGACCTTTGCAGTTTGCAAATCTTGTGATCATCATCACTGGATGTGAAACCTCGCAGCTGTTCCTATAGATATCTTCCTCAAATATCATTTAAGAATGCCGTTTTCACGTCCATTTGCCATATTTCATAATCGAAATAGGCTGCAACAGTAAGTAATGTGTGAATGGATTTTAGCTTAGTTACTAGCGAAAACGTATCCTGATAGTCAATGCCTTCACGTTGACTATAACCTTTTTCTACTAATCTAGCCTTAAATATCTCCACATTTTCATCTGCACCAATCTTTCTCTTGAAGATCCATTTACACCCAATAGTGTACTATACCTTCTGGTGATCTATCAGGATCCAGACTTGGATTGAGTGATCGAGTCAATTTCTGACTTTCATTGCCTTAACATTTCTTGGAGTCGATTCTGATATCGTCCTCATAAGATCATCAACGGGTAATAGGATTACCCAAATCAGGTAAATTAAATTTGATTTAATTTATCTTATTTTATTTATTTATTAAAATAATAAGAATTAGATCTAAAATATCAGATCTGATTAGATCAAAGAGAAAAATTTTTGAAATATATCTCTTGATCTGATCAGATCTGAACGAACCTGGACCGGGAAATCAGGATTTTCCTTCAACTGGTATCAGAGCCAAGGTTCTAAAAGTATTTAGATCTAATTTTAAATTTATTTTAATTAGAAAATAAGTGATTTTAGATGTCACATGAGATGTGATCAGATCTAAAATCAGAAAAAATTAAAATTAAATGATTTGGATCTAAGATTAGAAATATGCATGACTAGTTCTAAAATAGAATAGTTCTATAGAATAGTCTTGCATGTTTTTTTAATTTGATTTATTTTTAGATCTATTTACTATATGAGATATGATTGATAGGGGTAGACTGCTAGATTGATTCGTCCTTAATCATGAAATCCCAAAACTTACTTTCTGCAAAACCCTAGATCCTGAAACCCTAGGATTTATTGTGCATATTTTGTTTATGAACCCTACTTAATTAAGAATTAAGATTTATGAAATATTAATTAGGTCTAAAATTGAGAATTTCAGATCTAAGACATATTCATAATACTGGGTTCGGGCTTGGGTAGCTCAATTAGGTCTAAGCGGTTGATCAAACCGAATCAAGAGTTGGTTAGATGGGATCAACAATGCTTAAATTGACCAGCCTAATAGGATTAAGTCTGGGTCAAGATCGAGTCACGATCAAGCAAGACCTAATTAGGCTCAGAGGTTAGAGTCTGGATTGTAGGCTAACCCAATTGGTTCTGACTCAACAATTTGGTGTCTAAGGTAAGTTTGGCACATACGACCGACTGATTTTTAATTGGAAGCTACTCGACCTGAATGCGTTCTTGTACGAGTTAATGGCATATTCCTTCCACCGATCTCACTTACCTGGCCATATCTGTTGACACAGTTCTGATCTGAGGTGGTCAATAATCCGAGCTAACCCATGCCACTAGGTTAGTCATAATTGTTATGACTATGACCAAGTCTAGTTTAATGAGACCTGAATCAATTCTCCCTAAGAAAAGATTAAGTCTGAGGTCTTCCACCATTGTAGATGTGCGGGCCCTTCCCGGGGTTGATTGTTCTCGGCTGGATACAGTGGCTCAGTTGCACCGGGAAGATGCAACCATGTCTATTAGGCATTGGATGCTATGGGCTGGAGGATGAGTTGGGCTCAATATTTTGGATACGGTGAGAGACTCAATTAGGAAATCCAGTCTATGCAAATGGTGGGTCTGACTTAACTAAGGAGTGGATCAATATTTCGGATACGGTGAGATTCATGAATTAGAGACCAAGTTTGGGTGCACCATGATTAGAGAATCATTGAACAAGAGTTGTTCACTCATTGGCTAACCCATCACCAATAACTGTTAGGTGAGGTGATGAGTCAGTTGGTGAGACCGCACCACCCACTAGAAATCATTAATCGTGGAGATTTTTGCATCTCTACAGAGGGAGTGTAGGGATCCGAGAAAATAGTGGGAGCTAATTTATTTAAAAATAAAATCCTAAATAAATTGGTCAAGTCATAATTACAGTATCTAACTAGAATCTTTGACTCTCTATAGGAAAAATGTCTGCGTCCAACCCATTGGCACGTATCCTGGACACACATAGACTGACTGGACCCAATTATAAAGATTGGCTCAGGAACTACAAAATTATTTTGGGTTCCGAGAAGTTAACCCATGTATTGGACCAGGACCCTCCCACCTTACCAGCCCGTCCATCCACTGAACAGAGAGCGTCTCTGGAAAAAATGGATAGACGAAGATAATAAGGCCAGATATTACATGTTGGGCTCGATGTCTGATGAGCTCCAGCGCCAACATGAAGATATCGGGACTGCTCGCCAAATGTTGGCTCACCTGCAGGAGATGTTTGGTGAACAGAGTCGCGCAGCCAAATATCAAGTCACGAAATGACTTTTTAAGGCTAAGATGCGTGATGGGCAGTCAGTCCAAGATCACTGTCTGACAATGATCAAGGACATGGAAGAGCTTGAGAAGCTCGGTGTGAAGTTAGACTTGGATCTGCAGAACGATATTATTCTGCAATCCTTGACTGATGCATATGGGCAATTCATCATGAATTACCACATGCATAAACTTCAAAATTCCTTGGCCGAATTAATGAATATGCTGGTTACCGCTGAGCTTTCTATGAAAGGTTCTAAAGGCTCAGTTCTTGCTATGGAATGGACTTCTTCCAAAAGAAAGTCTTATGGAAAGAAAAAGAAGTCTGTGAAAAAGCAGAAAGGTGGAAGGATCAAAGAAGAAGAAGGCAGAGCCGAAGAAAAGGCCGATGTCAAAGGAAAGTGTTTCCATTGCAACAGCGACGGCCATTGGAAGCGGAACTGCCCTACTTACCTGGCCACCCTGAAGAACAAGAAGGAAGGTCCTTCTGGAGGTATGCTCGTTATTGAGTCTAACCTTACGGTTTCTTCTGCATCCAGTTGGGTGCTTGACTCTGGTTCTAGTGCTCATCTGTGCACTTCCATGCATGCAGGGTCTTGAGGATAGCAGGAGGCTGAGGGATGGAGACATGATCCTACGCATCGGTAATGGAGCAAGAGTTGCTGCAGTAGCCGTGGGAACATACCCTCTTCGATTACCATCTGGTTTAGACTTAGTTTTGAAAGACTGTTATTATGTGCCTGCAGCTAGCAGGAATTTGATTTCTGTTTCATGCTTAGCACTAAGAAGGCTATGTGATTACCTTCTTTAAGGACCATTGTAACATTCTTTATGAAAGAAATAAAATTGCAAATGGTTTCCTTATTAATGGTCTTTATCAGCTACATATTGATGTACCTATTCTAACTATCGAGCAAAACGTGAATGCCAAACGACCTAGGGATAGTCCAAACGACAGATATCTATGGCACCTGAGATTAGGTAATATAGCAGAAGATAGGATCAACAAATTGGAGAAAAATGGGCTATTGAGTCCATTGACTTTCGAGTCATATCCAACTTGTGAATCTTGTCTTCAAGGCAAAATGACTAAACTCCCTTTTGTTGGACATGGGGAGAGGGCCACAGATCTCCTTGCCCTAGTACATACTGATGTGTGCGGCCCATTTGATGTGCCGGCTAGAGGCAATTTTGTCTACTTCATTACCTTTACCGATGATCTGTCTAGGTATGGGTATGTGTATCTTATGAGACACAAGTCTGAAGCTTTTGAAAAGTTCAAAGAATTCAGACATGAAGTAGAAAAACAAACTGAAAAACCCATTAAGGTTCTTCGATCAGATCGAGGAGGTGAATACCTTAGCCGGGAATTCCTAGACTATCTCAAGGAAAATGGCATAGTCTCTCAATGGACTCCACCAGGAACACCTCAACTCAACGGGGTTTCAGAATGGAGAAATCGGACTCTATTGGATATGGTTCGATCCATGATGAGCTTCACAGACCTCCCTGATTTTCTTTGGGGACACTTCATTGTTAACTTCAATTTATCTACTGAATAGGGTTCCCTCTAAAACCGTTCCTACCACACCGTATGAGATATGGCACGGTAAGAAACCAAGTCTGAGTCATCTCAGAATTTGGGGTTGTCCGGCTCATGTCAAAAGACAACAAGCGGAAAAGTTAGAGTTTAGGTCCTTTAGAGCTCGATTCATAGGATATCCTAAAGAGTCATTAGGATACTATTTCTACATTCCAGAAGACCACAATGTGATTGTGAGTCGACATGCCATCTTTCTTGAAAAATAGTTTATTCAAGATAGCGGCATTGGAAAGCAGATTAAGCTTGATGAGAAAGTCTCACAAGTACAACGAGCTAAGGACCAATTGGAACCAAATCAGGTTGAGCCAATAAGAACACTACCTCCTCCACCTCGTAGATCGGAAAGAGTTTTCCATCCCCCTGAAAGATACTTAGGTATTATTTCAGAGGAAGTAGAGAAAATGTTCCTCGTAGGTAATGGTGCTCATGGTGATGATCCCAAAACCTACAACGAGGCGATATCAGATATCGACTCCGAGAAATGGCTAGAGGCAATGCAGTCAGAAATTGACTCGATGCACTCAAACCAAGTCTGGACCTTGGTAGATCCACCAGAAGGTATAGTACCTATTGGGTGTAAATGGATCTTCAAGAGAAAGATTGGTGCAGATGGGAATGTGGAGACATTCAAGGCTAGACTAGTGGCAAAAGGTTATAGTCAACGCGAAGGCATTGACTATCAGGATACCTTTTCCCAGTGGCTATGCTAAAATCCATCCGCACATTGCTTGCCGTTGCAGCCTATTTCGATTATGAAATATGGCAAATGGACGTGAAAACGGCATTTCTAAATGGATATCTTGAGGAAGATATCTATATGGAACAGCCGCTAGGTTTCACATCCAGTGATACTGATCACAAGGTTTGCAAGCTGCAAAGGTCCATATATGGACTTAAGCAAGCATCTCGGAGCTGGAACACTCATTTCAATGATGTGATCAAAAAGTTTGGTTTCATCAAAAATGAAGAGGAACCATGTGTTTTCAAAAAGGTCAGTGGGAGCGCTGTTGTCTTCCTCGTATTGTACGTGGATGACATCCTCCTTATTGGGAATGATATTCCCATGTTGACAACAGTCAAATATGGTTGTCCAAGGAATTCTCCATGAAAGACCTAGGTGAAGCATCCTTTATTCTAGGAATTAAGGTCTATAGGGATAGACCGAATAGGATGCTAGGACTTTCACAGAAGATGTACATAGAGGAAAGTACTAAAGAGGTTTAGTATGGAAAACTCTAAGAGGGGATTAATACCCTTCAGACATGGTATTCATCTTTCCAAGAAGATGTGCCCTAGCACACCTGAGGAAATAGAACGCATGAGCAAGATCCCTTATGCTTCTGCAATAGGGAGCCTCATGTATGCCATGCTATGTACACGACCTGATATAGCCCATGCTGTGAGTGTCACAAGCAGATATCAGTCAAATCCAGGTGAAGAACACTGGACTTCTGTGAAATGTATCCTTAAGTACTTGAGAAGAACTAAGGATATGATGTTGGTCTTTGGTAATGGAGAACTCCAAGTTCAGGGATACACAGACTCGGACTTCATGTCCGATATAGATGATCGAAAGTCGACATCTGGGAGTCTGTTTGTGTGCAATGGTGGTGCTGTCAGCTGGAAGAGTTCCAAGCAAACATACCATCCTGCATCAGAGGCTGCGATTACCTCAGAGAAGGATTACGTTGAGGTCAAGAGAGTCAACTCCATAGATAATGTGGCAGACCCACTTACAAAGCCGTTGGGCCAGCAGAAGATCGAAGCCCACCTTGAGAAGATGGGACTTAGACTTGTAGCCAATTGGCTTTAGGACAAGTGGGAGATTGTTAGATATATGTGCCCTAGAAGCCAGAATTGGCTGACACTTGTAATACACTTCTAGGGGCAAAATTATAATTTTGACTATAATCAATAAAATGGGTTATTTTCTATCACATATGTGTATTTAGTGTCTGTGATACATCCTTTGAGTTAATGGTAATGATAATTCATATTTTCAAGAGTTGAAAATTTAAGACATGAATAATCATTATTAACTCATAAAATGCTCCCGACCATAGGATCATCACGAGGATGGTGATTGATCCGGAAGGTTGGTGTACAATCGCTTCTCTTTAGTAGATGAGTCTTGAGTCTACGGTGTGGAGACACCGGAGCGAGAGTACAGGTACTCGTTAGAGAACGAGGGCACTGAGCGTGACCACCTCGAGTAGTCATTAGGGAAGTCTACCTTCTCGTCAATGACTGACTCGATGCTGCAGTAGTGTGTCTGGTTCTTTGACCTGAGGTGCATCGACAGTTCACCTTGAGGGTGTTATAGTTTGACTACACCATTACTCGGTCTCCTAGCCATATGGAACCCTGAGGTGTATGTTGGCTATAGCATGTTCATTGTAGGAACTGGATTGCATCAAGATGGAATCTATCTACCTCGGTGGTAGAGGAGCAGCCCTATGATGAATCATGAGAATCAAGTCCAGAAGTCCCATGGCCATGGCAGAGTGAAATAATAGAAAGAGTTTCTATTTAGATTTTCACATCGGACTCGAATCGAATGATTACATCATATGACAGAGACTAGGGTTTGACGAGTTCACCTTAACCCTAATCTGATCGGGGCTCAAGATAGAAGAACTTAATCACACAGGTAGCTGCACCAAGAGGTTCGCATTCAGCTCTGATGGGTTGCCACCATATACTGCTAGGTGTCACTGGTGGATTTTGGGAGCAATTAGAATGATTTAGATGATCGATCATTCTAGCTGTTCGAATCAGAAGAGTTCTGATCCATCGAAAGGAGTTTCGATGATGTCGATGATAGAGATCATGACATATCCCATTACCATACAGAACTGAACCTAACTGGGTCACACAAACAAGGGTTTGAATCTGGTGATCATCAATTGAACTGATCCAGTTCAATTGATCTGAATGAGATTCAATTAGGTTCAAGAAAATCGTGCTAGCACTCGATTGAACCTAACGTTCTTCTTTTACTATCATAAATAAGTTGTCCTGACTGAGCCAAAGGAGTTTGTGCTCAATCAGAGGCCTTCATATGGTCTGACTGGAGGTTGTCCAAGTCAGAAAAGGTTGTCTTATTTTGTAAGACATTACCTGCCATTTTTGGTCACCTGCCATTTCTTGTTCTTTGACTTTGGTCAAAAGTCTACCTTTGACTGGTCAAATGTTGACCATTGACACTTTGACTTTTGACCACATGTCATGCACCTATTGGAGAGCTGGTGGGGGCTTGTCCCCCTGCCAGAACCTGGCAAGGAAGAGGGCGCACGCCACCCTTGGCGTGTGCCCAAGTTGGAGGCGCCTAGGAGTCCTTGTTGGACAAGGACTCCATCTCCTTTTTGGATTCCAATTAGAGTTCTCCTAAGAACCAACTTTGACTGATCTTAGGCACCCTCTAAGGAGGAATCCAGGGGACTCTATTCCCACCAATCAGATTTAGATCTGATTTCACAAAGGGTTGTGATTGGTTGGGAAGAAGAGAAGTTGGATCACAGTCAGTCTATAAATAAGACCCTACGCCCAACTCAAATTATGATTGAATCACAATTCTCCACACCCCAAGGCTGCCTCTCCCCTCTTCCTCAACGCCAAACCCACCTTCTCCCCTTGCTCTCCACGTCCAAAAGGAGTTTTGGATTTTGGTTGGTGCGATCCAGATCAAAGAAAGGCGAGTTAAAGCTAGAAGGCTGCACTGCTGCAAAGGACGACTGCTGATCTTCAAAAGGAGTTTTGAAGATCCTCCAGATCAGATCCAGATCTGATTTTTGGAGGCATGATAGAGAAGAAGAGGATCTCTAGATCCAATCCAAGTGAATCCTGGTAGAGGCCAGACGCTTGCATAGCTAGATCCAGAACCTTCCACTACAAACAGGATCATCAACAGGATAATAGGATTACCGAAATCAGGTAAATTAAATTTGATTTAATTTATCCTTATTTTATTTTATTTATTAAAATAATAAGAATTAAATCTGAAATATCCCAAATCTAATACAGATCAAAGAAAAATTTTTTTGAAATATATCTCTTGATCTGATCAGATCTGAACAAACCTGGACGGGGAAATCAGGATTTTCCTTCATACACATAGAACAATTCTATTCCTAGTCTAGTTATGTATCTCATACATATTAGATCTAGATTAATTAATTTTAATTTTTTATTTTTTTAATTTTAAATCTAATCACATCTTATGTGATATCTAAAATTATTAATTTATTAGATTAAATTAGATCTAAAAAAATTTAATGGGAACCTGGCTCTGATACCAGTTGAAGGGAAAATCCAGATTTCCTGGGTCAGATTCATTCAGATCTGATTGGTTCAAGAGGCATATTTCAAAAATCACCTCTTAGATCTAGATTAGATATAATATATTTTAGATCTAATTTTTTGATCTGATAAATAAAAAAATTAAATTAAAATAAATCTAAATTAATTTTACCTTGATTCTGGGTAATCCGATTACCCGTTGATGATCTTGCTGATTCCCTGAGGTTTTGGATCTAGCCACGCAAGCACCTAGCCTCTACCGATATCCACTCGGATTGGATCTATAGATCTTCTCCTTCTCTTTTATTTTCTCTAAAAATTAGATCTGGATCTAATTTAGAGGATCTTCAAAACTCCTTCTGAAGATCGCCCGTCGTCTCTGCAGCAGTGTTGCCTTCTTGCTTTCCTCGTCATCCTTTTGATTGCCTGAATCGCACCAAACTCAAGGCCCAACTTTCTTGGATGGGTGTGGAGAGAGAGGATCAAAAAGGTGGCAGAGGCATGGAAAGGGGAGAGGGGTAGCCTTGAGGCATGGCCTAGGAGAGAAGTTCTTTTAAAAGTGGGCATAGATAGGTCTTTATATAGACTCTGCTGCGCCACATAGTGCCACATCACCCCGACCAATCACGTTGCTTCATGCAATTAGATCTAAATCTGATTGGTGGGATGACATCACCTAATTCAATCAAATGACAGACCCACAGATTCATCCTAAGGTGGCACCTAAGACTGGTCAAAGTCTATAGGTGAGGGTCACCTAGTTTGAATCCAAGAAGCAACCTGGAGTCCCATCCATATGGGACTCCTGGCGTCCCTATCCATGGGCACACGCCATCCTAGGCGTGCGCCCCTTTTCTTTCCAAAATCCAGTAAGGGGACAATCCCCTATCTACTCTCCAATAAGTGCATGACACATGGGCAGATGTCCAAGGGACAAAGGTCAACATTTGACCAAAGTCAAAGGATAGGAATTAGCAGGTGACGAAAAATGGTAGGTGTTGTCTCAAATTTATCTTATAAATTAAGATAACCCTTTTCGACCTGGACCAGCTCTAGTCAGATCAGGCAAAGATACCTATGTGAGCACAAACTCATTTGGCTCAATCGAGATAACTTTTATGATAGAAAAAGAAGAATATTAGGTTCAATCATATGCTAGCATGATTTTCTTGAACCTAATTGAATCTAATTCAAATCAATTGAACTGGGTTAGTTCAATTGATGATATCCAGATCCATACCCTTGTTTGTGTAATCCAGTTAGATTCAATTTTGTATGGTAATGGAATATATCATGATCTCCATCATCGACATCATCGAAACTCTTTCTGATGGATCAAAACTCTTCTGATTCACACAACTAGAATGATCGATCATCCAAATCATTCTAATTGCTTCGAAAATCTACCAGTGACACCTAGCAGTATATGATGGCAACCCATCAAAATTAAAAATGAACCTCTCGATGCAGCTATTTGTGTGATTAAGTTCTTCTATCTTGAGCTCCGATCAGATTAGGGTTAAGGTGAACTCGTCAAACCCTAATTTTTATCATATGATTTAATCATTCGATTCAAGTTTGATGTGAAAACCTTAATAGAAACTCTTTCTATTATTTCACTCTCTGCCATGGCCATGGGCTTATGGACTTGATTCTCATGATCATCATAGGGCTACTCCTCATCCATAAAGGTAGATAGATTCCATCTTGGTGTAATCCAATTCCTACAATAAATATGCTATAGCCAACATACACCTCAGGGTTTTGAATGGCTAGGAGACCGAGTCATGGTGTAGTCAAACTACAACACTCTTAAGGTGAACTACCGATGCACCTCAGGTCAAAGAACTAGACATACCACTGCAGCATCGAGTCAGTCATCGACGAGAAGGTAGACTTTCTTATGACTACTCGAGGTGGTCACGCTCAGTGCCCTCGTTCTCTAACAAGTACCTATATTCTTGCTCCCGTGTCTCTACACCGTAGACTCAAGACTCATCTACTATAAAAAAGCGATTGTACACTAACCTTTCGGATCAATCACCATCCTTATGATGATCCTATGGTTAGGAGCATTTTATGAGTTAATAATGAAAATTCTTGTCTTAAATTTTCAACTCTTGAAAATAAGAATTATCATTACCATTAACTCAAAGGATGTATCACAGACACTAAGTACACATATGTGATAAAAAATAACCTATTTTATTATTTATTATCAAAATTATAATTTTACCCCTAGAAGTGTATTACAAGTGTCAACCAATTTTGGCTTCTAGGGCACACATATCTAACAAACTTCCACTTGACCTAAAGCCAATTGGCTACAAATCTAAGTCCCATCTTCTCAAGATGGGCTTTGATCTTCTGCTGGCCTAACGGCTTTATAAGTAGATCCATCGTATTGTCTGCGGAGTCGACTCTCTTGACCTCGACGTAACCCTTCTCGAGGTAGGATGAGATGGTATCGCCGCTCGATGTGCTTAGATTTCTGGTAAGACTTTGGCTCCTTAGCAAGGGCTATGGCACCGTTGTTATCGTATTATAGAGGAATGGCATCTAATGGCATCACTCCGATCTCTGCGGCAAACTTTTTGTACCAAAATACCTTTTTTGTAGCTTCTAACATAGTGATGTATTCTGCTTCCATGGTAGAATCTGCTATCACTGTCTGCTTTGAACTTTTCCAACTGATAGCTCCATCGTTGCACACAAATAGACTTTCAGATGTCGACTTTTGATCATCTACATCAGATATAAAGTTCGAGTCTGTATACCCTTGGACTTGGAGTTCTCCATTACCAAAGACCAGTAGCATATCCTTAGTTCTTCTTAAGTACTTAAGGACACATTTTACAGAAGTTCAGTGTTCTTCACCTGGATTTGACTGATATCTGCTCATGACACTCACGACATGGGCTATATCAGGTCGTGTACATAACATGGCATACATAAGGCTCCCTATTATTAAGGGCATAAGGGATCTTGCTCATGTGTTCTATTTTCTCAGGTGTGCTAGGGCACATCTTCTTAGAAAGATGGATGCCATGTCTGAAGGATACTAAATCCCTCTTAGAGTTTTTTATGCTAAACCTCTTTAGCACTTTCTCTATGTACATCTTCTATGAAAGTCCTAGCATCCTATTCGATCTATCTCTATAGACCTTAATTCTCAGAATAAATGATGCTTCTCCTAGTTCTTTCATGGAGAATTCTTTAGATAACCATATTTTAACTATAGTCAACATGAGAATAAACCATATTTTAAATATATTACTTGTTTCGCTTGAGTTGCTAATATATATGGCTCATTCTGGTACCATGTTCATGCAAAATTTACACTAGTAAAGTGTGGATCGAAATGAATACCAATCTCCTTATTACTAATATCCCACCATTCACACTAAAACAAGAATACCAAATATTTGAACCCATACTTCAATTCTATGATATCTATCAATATAGCTAGATATTCAATCTCCTCATCTCCTTCATATCCTATTGTAGCAATTCCACTATTCTGGGTCCGTCTTTGCATCTCAAGCTCTCTTGTATGAAATCTCATTCCTCCAACGATACAGGATGTGTAGTAGTTAACCCTTCGATCGAGGTCACATGCTAAATTATACAACTCATCAATCGCACCCTCTTCTTTGTTGAAATACTTAGATTTCATCTACAATATAGTATAAAAAATTATGTCGGTACAAGTAATTAATTATATAATTATAAAAATATAATGTAATACTAGTGAAACTTACATGGTCCCCAAATCATTTTGCAAATTCTATCCTATGTCAATCACCAACATTTGTATTATTCTTTCTAGATAGTATATTCTTGTGCTCACTACAATAAGTCATGATTTTTAATTTTATATCGACATGAAAAAATTAATTAAAACACTAAAATTATGTTATGATAATACTTACTCAATTAAATCTTTAATTTCTTCATAATTATTTAGAATATAGAAGTATGCCTTGGATAGCTCATTCACATTCATAAACTCATTTCTTCTTCCACCAATGGGTCTAACTATTTGTTTGAATATGGACAATGTCGATTCATCATCATCCCATTCATGGTCAGCATTATGATTTGCATGATTAAATCTTATTTCGATGTCATCAAGATACATCAAATAGAATGTGAGACACTCCATAGCTACGTATGCTTCTGCTATGGATCCTTCAAGTTGTGCCTTATTGTGCACATAATTTTTTAGGGTACATAAGAATCTGCAAATAAAAAAAAATTAAAGAGTTGTAATAGATTTATATCTTACAACTGATATGTCAAAGAGATTATGATTTCTTTATCTTTCAATAGGATACATCCATCGATAAGTATCAAGCCAACCAGATGAGCTTTCTTTGAAAGATGAACAGCCAGGTGTACCATAACATCAAAAAATGATGGTGAAAAGATTTTTTCTAACTTTCAAAGAATAAATATAATATCCTTCTCAAACTTTTTAATTAAGTTAATCTTCAACTTTTGGCGACACAGTTCTGAAAAAAATACTCCCAACTCAATCAATGCAGCTTGAACATCACCACTTAGATAGCCACGCATCATCATAGGAAGCAAGCACTACATCATCACATGGGAGTCACGACTTTTTATGCTAGAGATATTGCTATCATTATTGCCAACACATCGCGATACATTTAAAGCATAAGCATCAGAAAACTCATGATTTTGAGCCATCTACAAAATCTCTTCTTCTCCTTGCCAAATAGTGAATAACATGCAGGTGGCATAAAAAATTTATCATTTTGATGAACTAAATGCAATTCCGACCATATTCCTATTTCTTGCAAATCAAGGCAAGCTTTTGAATTATCTTTTATTTTTCCTACGATATTTAACACTATACCAATGACATTATAAAAAATATTCTTCTCAATGTGCATTACATCAAGGTTATGATGAAGTAAAAACTACTTCCAGTACGGTAGTTCAAAAAATAGGCTTCGCTTTCTCCAATTCAGCTCAGCTTCAGTGCATTTCCGCTTGCGAGTATTTGATGCTTTTCCAAATTTTACATTTCCAATAGCTTCAAGTTGTTCTAATACTTCCACTCCACTTAACTTCTTAGGTGGCAAACGTCGGTCAGACTTACTATCAAAATATTAGTTATAATGAGACCTCCAAGAGTGATTAGCAGGTAGAAACTGCCGATGATCCATGAAGCAGATTTTTCTTCCATACTTTAAATGTAAGGAGGACGTATCCTTATTGCATATTGGACATGCCAGATATCCTTTGGTACTCCACTCGGATAAATTTTCATATGCAAAAAAATCATTTATCATCCACAAAATTGATGCATGCAACTTAAAATTTCTTAGACAGATAGAATCATATATCTGTACTCCATTTTTGCATAGCTCTTTCAAATCATCGATTAAGGGTCATAGATATACATCAATTTCATTACCTGGTGCTTTCGGACCCGGAATCAACAATGACATAAAAATAAATAGCTCTTTCATGCATTCCCAAGATGATACATTATATATAACTAGCATCACAGGCCACATACTATAGAAAGTACTCAAATTATCAAAAGAATTAAACCCAACTATCACTAGACCAAGCCGGATATTGCATGGGTCACTCGCAAATAGCAAATACTTTTCATCGAAATCTTTTCATACTACAGAGTTAGCCGGGTGGCTATGTTTGTTCTCCTCCAAAATCCACTATTCATGATGCCATCTTATTTCTTTAGCTATCTTTGTGGACATATACAACCTTTGAAGTCTTGGAATCAATAAAAAATACCTTAAAACCTTATGAGGTATCTTCTTTCCTTTCTTATTATTGGTTTTGTACTTGGGCTCACCACATTATGGACATTCACTTGCTTATTCGTTCTCCTTGTAAAATAATATACAATCATTTTTGCAAGCATGTATAGGAATATAGCCAAGTCCAAATTCCCGCATATACGTTTTTGCTTCAGTATATGATTTTGGAAGTGTTAATCCATCAAAAAGAGCTACTTTAATCAATGCCAAATTTTGATCAAATGACTTCTAACTCCATCGGTTCACTATTTTAGTATGAAGCAATTTAATCAAAAACTCTAACTTGGAGAACTTCGCACAATTTGGGTAGAGTGGGTCTCATGCATCCTGAACAAGCTTTGCAAACTATTTAGAAGTTCCTTCTACCTTATCAATATTGTATTCATGATCAAAACTACCTTGAGATGTACTAGTACTTATGGATACATTTAAGGTAACACCTTGATGTAAGTCATCCAATAGTCAACCTGTACAACCATATTCGATAGGTTCAACAGAATCGATATCATCATCGATATCATCATCGTCGTACACAACTTCATTCGGATCACCCTCCCCATGCCATATCCAGCAAGTATACTTCTTATCCATACCAAAATGTAGTAGATTCTCCTCAACAAGGGATTTGTAATGATATACCATATTGACACATCTTTTGCATGGATACTTTATCCGACTAGCACTATCAGCTTTACACCATGCAAATTCAATAAAATCTTGAACATCTTTTCAATATTCAGGCAAAAAAATATCCCTGGCTTCATCCAACTTTTGTCGATATCCATCTGACAACAAAGAATAATGATTCATGAATCCTAACTCCACCAACTTCTTTCTAATAGGTGTGGTCCTATCCCTTTCAAAAATGCATTACTTTTATTGTTGCCATAGCTTTGTTCTTTGTTTCATATCCATAAAAAATCAGGTAGCATCTCCCTACAGTTCTCCAAGTATATGATATAGATGGATCATATTTTAATCATATCTAATATGTACTCGAAGAACAAACGAGATAACTATGATAGAATTTTTTATAATAAAATAAAGCACGCCATGACAATAATAAAATATTGATGCATTTATGAATTGCCTAAACCGAAGCATCCAAGAGCCATTCACAGAGTTTGTTTTGGGGATCCTAGGACCGACTCTTGAATAGGAATATAAGGTTAGATCAATGTATGAATTAAATAATTATCAAACCAGATCTTGGATCGAATTCTAATCCATATCCCAATCTGAATTTTGATCAAAATTCGATTTGGATGATGACCCAAATCCTGAACCAGATACTGGACATGATCCCAGATCAGATCTCGAACAGGATCCTAGATCGAATCTCGGACTGAATCTAATCTAGATATCAATTGAGATCTAACTCAAATCTCGACCCAAATCCCAGATCGGATCTCAGATAGGATCCTAACTCAGATCCCTGATTGGAACCTGATTCGGATCCTTGTACCTGATAGTTTATATGCATTATAAATTAAAACTTTCGACTAATGCAAATTAAAATATTAAATCATAATCATAATGAAATATATAGACTAAACAAATAAAAAGATTAAACTATAACAAGTAAAAGAATAAAAATATAATTAAAAACTTAACTATTTTAATTATAAAAAATTAATTATTATTATTAATATAATCAATTATTATTACTATTACTATTATTATTACTATTACCACTATTACTAATATTATTATTATTACTATTATTATTATTAATTTACTAATATTATTATTTTTCTAACTACTATTATTACTATGATTATTATTACCATTTTTATTATTATTATTATTACTATTATTATTATTCTTACTACTACTATTTCTATTACTATTATTACTATTATTATTACTACTATTATTATTTTTATTATTATTATGATTATTACTATTATTATTATTTTCATTATTATTACTACTATTACTCTTATTATTATTGTTACTATTATTCTAACTACTATTATTACAATGATTATCATTATCATTATTATTACCATTTTTACTATTATTATTATTATTACTATTATTTTTATTTTTATTTTTATTTATTAAAATTTAAAAATTGATTAAGTCCCTCCACCCCCCACCCCCAGCGGCAACCCTTCGCTGCCCACCACCCACGGCCCCTTACCCGACCCGCCACTGCTGCCCCTCCATGCCCCACCCCTCGCAGAACCCCCCCTCCACCACCCACCACCAATGCCCGCGGCCCCACCCTCAACGGCATCCCTCCACTGCCCACCATCGGTGCCTGCAGCCTCCCACCCTCTGCGACACCCTCCGCCACCCACCACAGTGCTCGTGCCCCCCAACCCATCCCATCACCATCGCCCAGTGGCCCCACACTCCATGCGGCCCCCCACCACCTATAGCCAGCACCAATCCTTTATGCCCCACCATCCGCCATCGGCCATAGCACGAAAACATCCATGGCCTCTGACCCATGGTCTCATCACCACCGCCCCATAGCCCTGCACCCCATGCGGCCCCGCCCCCTGCAGCGGGCACGCACCCTTCGTGCCTCATCGCCTACCACTGGCCACTGCATGGCACCTGTAGCCTCCCAAATGATCGAAAGAGAACAAAAAAAATTGCCATCAACGACGTGCGGCGACAACAACGATAGTGGCAGCGGCAATGGTGGTGACAATGATGACGGCAATGGGAGAATAGGTCGCCGACCGATGGAAGCAAAGGAGGAGGAAAGAGAAGATGAGGGGGTGAGCGAGAGTGGGTTTCGAGTAGCGATAGTGGGTTTCGTGTGAATGTAGCGGGAGGAAATATTTAAAGAACTTTAGCGATGGAGTTTTAGAGATAGAATTTCATCGTTAAAATAGTTATTAGCGATGAAAATAAATATTTTATCACTAATAATTTTTACCAATTTCTTTTTTAAAAAAATTTTCCTCTCCAAAAAATATTAAAATATTTAATAAAATTATTTAAAATAAAAAATTAATTTTTATCATCAATAAAGATTATTTATGATGGAAACCTTCTATCAAAAATATTTTTTTATAAATAAATAATTTAAAAATTTTAAAAAAATTAAGAATATTTGTGACAAAAATTTTTTATCGCAAATAAATTTTATTTGCAATGGAAAAATTATCTATGTCATAAATAAAATTAATTTACTTCAAAAAATACCATCATAAATAATTTTCCATAAACAAATAATTTAAAAAATTATTTACATCATAAATAACATTTATTTATGATGGAAACTTCCATCATAAATATTTTTTCATAAATAAATAATTTTAAAAATTAAAAAAAAGATGAGAATATTATGTGATGAAACATTTCTTGCAATAAAAATTTTAAAAAAAATAGGCAAAAATTTTGGTGTGCATGACCGATTAAATTTTTTTCTAATTTTTTAAAAATTAGTTTTTTTTTAAAAAACTTCTATTTTTCTTTGAATATTATATAGTTTTGAAATTTAGAGCTCATCTTCATCATTCATTATTTAAGTAATTATTTTGTGAGCATCATCACAAAATATTGCCTCAATTTGGTAACTCTATTTATGCAAATTGATAAAATTTGATTTTGATGGTCATGAACGATCGCATGATGATCTGATAGATAGAAATCATCGATGGATCTAAAAACTTGCAAAGATAATTTGTATGATATTTATAGTATACTATTAAAATTTTACTTTAATCAGATATCATTATCATAGTCAATTTAGTACGGAATGATTTCGACCATTGAATAAAAAAGAGTGATCAAATGGCCAAACGTCATCCAATTAAGATAATTTTTTAGATAAATAATCTTTGCTACTACTTTGATCATTTGTACAGTGGAGATTATAAAATTCAAACCACACATATATGAACGATCTAAAACTACTTGTCTCTTGATACTTATTCTTAAGATTCTTAAGTAATTATACTTGTATTTTTGTAAGATCTACTTAAAATGGATGGTTCATATACGTATGATTTTAATTTTACGATCATCATCATATAAATGATAAAAGTAGTAGCAAAGATCATTTATCTAAAAAATTGCCTTAATCAGACGTCCTTTGGCATTTTGATCACTCATTTTTTATTTAACGATCCAAATCATCCCATGCTAAATTAACTATTATTGGGGATAAACCCCACTCCTGCCAAAGTACAATCTGGTACCTAGCCTAATGTAACTAATAATCATAGAAGAGCTTCGATTGAGAATTCTCCAACAGTCAAACTCCTTCCGAACTTCACCTTCAGTCAAATTCCTCCAGCAGCCGAACTCCTTCTAGACCTCTCTTTCAGTCAGATTCCTTCAGGAGCCGAACTCCTTCTAGACCTCTCCTTCAATCGGATTCTTACAGGAGCCAAACTTCTTTCGGACCTCTTCTTCAGTCGGATTCCTCCAGGAGCCAAACTCCTTTCAAACTTCTCCACCAATCGAATTCCTACTAGAGCCGAACTCCTTCTGCACCTCTCCTTCAATCGAATTCCTACAGGAGCCAAACTCCTTCTGGACCTCTCCTTCAGTCGGATTCCTTCAGGAGCCAAACTTCTTCTGAACTTCTCTATCAGTCAAACTTCATCCAGATTCCTCCAGCAGATTTCTTCCAGATTTCAAGTAGTATTCCTCTCGGATGATCCTCTCTAACCGTATTTTTTTTAGGAGTCCGAACTCCTCTGAAATTAATATATGTCAAAGTTCTTCACTAACCAATGCCTGTTTTCTCTAGACTTCAGCTATTAAATCTCAACGAACAGGCGACCTCACTACCAAATGGTTACGACTGTTATTTATCAGTCTGCTACAAGCAACCCCACTATCGAACGATTACGATAGTCATTTATTAGTCTACTATAGGTGACCCCACTATCGGACGGTTATGACTGTCATTATCAGTCTATTACGAGCGACACCTCTCTCCATAATAAATTTTATGTGGCCCCGAGTGGCCCATGACTGGACGGTTACGACTATCATTATTAGTCTATTACGAGCAACACCTCTCTCCATAATATATTTCATGTGGCCCGGAGCGGCCCATGACCGAACGGTTAGGACTGTCATTATTAGTCTATTATGAGCAACACCTCTCTCCATAATAAATTTCACGTGGCCCCAAGCAGCCCATGATCGGATGATTATGATTGTCACTATTAATCTGCTCCGAACTTCATCTATAAAAGGGATCCTCCAGATACATTTTTTCTAAGCTCTCTTCTCCTTCCAAAATTTTGCTGAAATCTTTTCTGAGCACTACATTCCTGTTGGCCAAAAGAGCTAACTTGATCGTCGGAGGATCCTGCCGAAGCCACCTCCACTGACTTCAGATGGAACTTTATTTTGCAGATCACCAACGGTGACCTCTTCTTCCTCAACTCTAGCTCGATCCTATGTCAACCAGATTCTGCACCAACAGGATTGGCGCTACAGGAAGGGATCTTTATTACAAAAGTTTTCTTGTTCTTAAAGAAGTGCTCAGCAGCGATCTCTCTTGTTCCTCTTTAGAGTTCTTCTCAAAAAAATTATCTTCCAGAAAAGCTTCGACCCAGCGTTCAATAGCCTCTGCAGCCAAATTTTGTCTAGATTTATCAGCTCCCACTTTAGCTCCGATAACTCAAGTGCCACCTACAGTCATGGTGGATGTAGGATAGTTCAACCTACTGATCCAGTAGGTTTGCAATCTCATAGAGGTGGTGCAGGCCATACATCATCAGGCTCCGATGCCAATTTAACTAGAGCAGGCTTCTCCAGAGCCCCATGATCCAGTTGGAGGATGGTCAACTTGGACTAGCCGATCGGTGACCTTCGATAAGAGGAAGCAGAGGGTGGAGACCCCTTGCTCAGACCATGGCTTGACCCAAGGGGTAGCTTTTCCTTCGTCCCATTAGAAAACTCTAGAGATCATGCTCTGGCAAGGCACTGCTACTTAATTATCCTGTGAAAGAAATAATAGTCTAACCCTTATCCTGTTGATGGGCTAGATGCCCGGGACGACCTCACAGAAGAAAGGAGAGAATCAATAAAAGATCTTATGACCATCCCCCTGAATGATGAAAATATGGAGCATATGATGTAAATTGACTTCAATCTGGAAGATGAAGTTCGAATGTAGCTCATCACCCTTTTACGGAGGAATGCCGACGTCTTTGCTTAGGTTCTGATGGATATGCCTGGGATTGATGTCAAGGTTATAGAACATCGGCTGGCTATTAATCCCAAGCATCAACCAGTGAAAGAAAGAGTTTGAGACCATGCACCAGAAAGGCGGAAGGTAATAGCAGAAGAAGTCGACAAGCTTTTCAAAGTTGAATTTATCTAAGAAGTCAGCTATCCAACTTGGGTCTCTAACGTGATCCTAGTCAAGAAAGCCAACGGTAAGTGGAGGATGTGCATCGACTTTTAGAAGCTTAACAAGGTCTGTCAAAAAGATAGCTACTCTTTGTCCAGAATCGATCAACTAGTGGATGCAACTTCAGGCTACACGCTCCTCAACTTCATGGATGCTTTCTCTGGCTATAACCAAATTTGGATGGCACCGAAGGATGAGGAGAAGACTATTTTTATTACTAACCATGGTCTTTACTATTACAGGATCATGCCCTTTGGGCTTAAAAATGCAGGCGCGACTTATCAGTGCTTGCTTAATAAAATCTTCAAGTAGCAGATCGACCATAATATGGAGATTTACATCGATGACATGCTGGTCAAAAGTTGAAAGACTATCAATCATGTCGCCGATCTTGAAGAGGCTTTCGATGCACTCAAAAAATATAAGATGAAGCTGAACCCAACTAAGTGCACCTTTGGGGTAGCCTTAGAAAGATTTTTGAGATTCATGATCTCGAGATGAGGGATCGAGACCAGTCTGAAGAAAATTTGAGCTATTCAAGAGATGACCGCTCCGAAGTTCATCAAGAAAGTTCAGTGCCTAATCGAAAAGGTGGCATCTTTAAATCATTTTATCTTGAGGTCGGCCGAATGCTGCATGCCCTTCTTCCAAATCCTTAGAAAATTGAAAGATTTTCACTAGACTCAGAAATGCCAAAAGGCAGTCGACGCGCTCAAGAACTACCTCGGCTCACCTCCCTACTGGCCAAACCTGAGTCCTGAGAGGAACTATTTCTCTACCTCGCGGTCTCCCCTGCGGTGCTAGTGGTAGTCCTAGTCAAAGAAGAGGCAAAAGTACAATGACCAATCTACTACATAAGCTGGATCCTAAGGGATGCTGATACCAGGTATATAAAGTTGAAAAAATTGACTTATGCTCTTCTGATTGCAGCAAGAAGACTTCATCCTTACTTCTAGGGACATGCTATAATGCTCCCCACTAACCAGCCGATCAAAGCAATCCTTCATCAAATGGATGCTTCCAAAAGAATTACAAAATGGGCCATTAAATTAACAAAATTTGACATTAACTACCGACCTCGGGCAGCAATCAAGACTCAAGCACTGGCCGACTTCATAGTTGAGTGTACCATTTTAGATGAAGCCGAGCTTGAGCAGAACGAGATCGGCATCCTGTGGTTGCAACCGAGCCTCCATGAAGAAAGTGCCAACCTTTTCAAAGATTTTTGGGCCCTTTACATGGATGGTTTGTCCAACTCCATTGGAGTAGATGTGGGGTTAGTCTTAGTTAACCCCAAGGGAGTCATCGTCGAGTACGTACTATGCTTCGAATTTCTTACAACTAGTAACAGGATCGAATATGAAGCGTTGATCGTCAGATTAAAAATAGCAAGAAAATTAAAAGTAGATCGACTTCAAGTCTATAGTGATTTTTAATTATTGGTCGGCCAAGTTAGTGGCAACTATGAAGCACGGAAGGAAAGTATGATGAAATACCTTGATAAAGTAAAAAATTTGACTTTGGCCCTCGATAGTTTTAGCATTCGATAAATTTCGAGGGTAGAAAATATAAGAGCCGACCTCCTCTCTAAATTGGCCACTTCAGTCCTGACCGAATTATGCAAAGAAGTATTTTTTGAAACTCTAAAATGCCCAAGCTCAGAGAAATCACAGTTCGTTATAAAGATGGAGCTTGAGCTGAGCTGGATTGACCTGTTAGTTGCCTATCTCAAAAAGGAAGTTCTTCCTCATGATCCGAAAGGAGCTCGAAAACTCAGAAATCAAGCCTCCTGATATATTTTGTATGAGAGCAAGTTGTATAAAAGCTCGTATTTGCTACCACTGTTGAGATGTCTCCGACCTTCAGAGGTCGACTTCGCATTATGAAAAGTGCATGAGGGAATTTATGAAAGTCATGTAGGAGCCAGATCCCTATCACAAAAACTATTTTGGCAAGAATACTATTGGCTGACCTTGTACCACGATTCTATGGAGTATGTCAAGAAATGTGACCACTGACAGAGAAATTTGAATATACAAAGACAGCCAACCTTCGAGCTTACTCCACTAAGCGCACCGTGGCCATTTACGTAGTGGGAAATGGATATACTTGGCCCTTCCCAGTGGCATTCGAACAATGAAAGTTTCTTCTGGTTGCGATCGACTACTTCACCAAATAGATCGAAGTCAATCCACTAGCAAAAGTTATCGAGGCCAAGGTATATGACTTCATTTAGAAGTCAATCATCTGTCAGTTTGGTCTATCCCAAACTCTCATAATAGATAACAGGCTATAGTTCGCTAGGATGAGGTTCGCTGAGCTCTACGAAGATCTAAACATCTTCCATCACTTCACGTCAGTAACTCACCCATAGGCAAATAGGGAAGCTGAAGTGACCAACCAGACCTTGTTGCAAGGCATCAAGACAAGACTCGATAGAGCAAAGAAAGCCTGAGTGGACGAACTCCACCACATCCTCTGGACATATCAAACTACTCAAAGGCTACCGATTAAGGAAACACTATTTACCTTGGCCTTTGGAACAGAGGAAGTCATCCCAATTGAGTTTAAACTTCCATCGACATGGGTTATGGTCTTCAATGAGCAATGTAACTCATAGAACCTCAGAGTCAACCTTGATCTGCTGGAAGAAAAAAGAGAAGAAGGCCAAGTTTGGATGGCGGCCTATAGGCGAAGGGTGGCCCAATATTATAACTCCAAAGGCAAAGGTAAAATATTCAGAGTAAAAGACTTAGTACTTCGGCGAGCCACTATCTCTCAGCCTCAGAGCTAGGGGAAGCTTGTCCCAAATTAGGAAGGACCCTATAAGGTCATGAAAGTCATCCGACCCAGGTCGTACTACTTGAAGAAACTCGAGGGGGTAGACCTACCTCGACCATAGAATTCAAAAAATCTATGAATGTATTATCGATAATTTGATTATAATAAAAATTTTTTACTCCAATACCATAATCTTTGTTGTGTACTGGTGATAAAGGAGGACTATCCCATAAACTTAATTTCATGATAAATACAACTCATTAGGAACAGGAGGAGAACCTCATCCTAACATGAGCAAAGTCAAAGATCTCGTTCATTTTAAACGAGGTGAGAAGAGAAGTTCCTACTCGGTCGGAGATAAGATCTCCCCTGAGCTTCAACCTTAACAGGAGATAAGATCTCCTACAATCTCGACTGGAGATAAGATCTTCCTACTCCAACCTCAATAGGAGATAAGATCTCCTACAACCTCCAAGGAAGATAAGATCCTCCTCAAGCTTCAACCTCAATAGGTGTAGAGCTCGAAAAAGAACTTCGGTAGTCGTCTTTTTTGTACTCCCTTCCTTCAAATTTTGAACTCGAGAGTGGAAGGACTATTGTTGGGGATAAACCCGCTCTCACCAAAGTCCAGTCTGGTACCTAGCCTAATCAAACTAATAATCATAAAAGATCTTCGATCGAAAATTCTTCAGTAGCCAAACTCCTTTCGAACTTCACCTTCAGTCAAATTCCTCCAGCAGCTGAACTCCTTCCGAACTTCTCCTTCATTCGGATTCCTTTAGGAGCCAAAATCCTTCCGAACCTCTCCTTTAGCCGGATTCCTCCAAGAGCTGAACTTCTTTCGAACTTTTTCTTCAGTCAAATTTCTATAGAAGCCAAACCCCTTCCGGATCTCTTCTTCAGTTAGATTCCTACAGGAGCTGAACTCCTTCCGAACTTCTCCTTCAGTCAGATTCCTTCAGGAGCTAAACTCCTCCAGGAGTCGAACTCCTTCTGAACTTCTCCATCAATCAAACTCCATCTGGATTCCTCTAGCGAATTACTTTTAGATTTTAAGTAGTATTCCTTTCAGATGATCCCCTCTAGCCGTATTTTCTTTAGGAGGCCGAACTCCTCTAGAATTGATATATGTCAAAGTTCTTCACCAACCAACACCTGTTCCTCTAAACTTTGAGTATTAAATCTCAACGAACAGGCGACCTCACTACCAGATGGTTACGACTGTCATTTATCAGTTTGCTATAGGTGACCCCACTATCGGACGGTTACGACTGTCATTATCAGTCTATTACAAGCGACACCTCTCTCCATAATAAATTTTATGTGGCCCCAAGCAGCCCATGATCAAATAGTTACGACTGTCATTATCAGTCTATTATGAGCAACACCTCTCTCTATAATAAATTTTATATGACCTTGAGCGGCCCATGACCAGATGGTTATGATTATCACTATTAATCTGCTCCAGACTCCATCTATAAAAGAAACCCTTCAGATACGTTTTCTCTAAGCTCTCTTCTTCTAACTAAAACTATGCTGAAATCTTTTTTGAGCACTCCATTCCTATTGGCTAGAAGAGCTGACTTGATCATCGGAGGGTCCTACTAGAGCCATCACCACTGACTTTAGATGAAACTTTATTTTGTAGGTCACCGACGGTGACCTCTTCTTCCTCAACTCCAATTCGATCTGGCATCAACCAGATTCTGCACCAATAGGACTATGATAATTATATTCGATTGAAGTAAAATTTTGATAGTGTGCTACAAATATTATAGAGATCATCGTTGTAAAATTTTGGATCCATTGATGATTTCTATCTATTCGATCATCATGCGATCGTTCATGACTGTTGAAATCAAATTTTATCGATTTACTTAGATAAAGCTACCAAATCGAGATGATATTTTATGATGATGCTCATATGATAATTAATTAAATAATGAATGATGAAGATGGACTTTAAATTTTAAAACTATGTAATATTCAAAGAAAATAAATTTTTTTAAAAGAATATTATTTTTTATAAAAATTAGAAAAAAAATAGTATTTTGCTTGCGGGCTAGCTAATAATGGACACGCTCACACCCTACAATCTTTTTGCATCAGTCATGCATGGCATATTTTTGCTATTTTTTATTTTTAAAATAGTACATATTTTTTTATTTTTATAATTTAAAATTTTGATCAGATTATTTATGATGAAAATATGCCATCATAAATAATCAATTATTTAAGACATAAAATGGATTTATGTTGCAAATAATTGATTAGTTGCAACAAACATTTTTTTTTATGAATAATCCAACTTTTTATTTTTTTAAATGATTTATTTATGATAGATTATTTATGATGGATATATTTCATCATAAATAATTGATTATTTATGATAAAAAATAGATTTACATCATAAATAATTGAATAGTTATGATAGAAATTTTCCATCATGAATAATCTAGCCTTTTTATTTTTTTAAGTAATTTATTTAAGATAGATTATTTATGATAAAAATATTATATCATAAATAATTAATTATTAATTTATGATGCAAAAAGGATTTACATTGTAAATAATCAATTAGTTATGATGAAAATTTTCCATCTTGAATAATTTAGCTTTTTCATTTTTTCAAATAATTTATTTATGATAGATTATTTATGATGATGATATTTCATCATAAATAATTGATTATTTATGATGCAAAGATTATTTATGATGAAAAATAAATTTGTATCATAAATAATCAATTAGTTATGCTGAAAATTTTTCTTCATAAATAATCTAGCCTTTTTATTTTTTAAAATAATTTATTTATGGTAGATTATTTATGGTAGAAATTTTATGTTGCAAATAATTTATTATTTATGATGTAAAATTTATTTACATCATAAATAATAAATTATTTGCAATAAAATTTTTTCATCATGAATTATCTAGCCTTTTTATTTTTTAAATAATTTATTTGTGGTAGATTATTCATGATGAAAAATTTACATCATAAATAATCTATTATTTACATTATAAAATTCTTTTCATCATAAATAATTATTATTAATGATGTAAAATTATTTTCATCATAAATACCATTATTTGCAATGAATATTTTTTCATCATAAATAATTCCATCATAAAACATAGGATTTCTTGTAGTACCATTGGGTGTAAGGAGGTCTTCAAAAGAAAGAGAGGCGCAGATGGAAAGATAGAGATCTATAAAGCCCATCTGGTTGTCAATAGGTATCATCAACATTATGATATTGACTATGATGAGACATTCTTTCCTATGGCAATACTAAAATCTGTTCGGATAATACTTGCTATAGCTATCGATCTAGACTATGAGATCTGACAGATGGATGTGAAGATAGCTTTTCTGAATGGAGAGTGGATCGAAGAAGTGTATATGATACAACCTGAGAGGTTCACATCTATAGATAAGTCCAAGGTGTACAAGCTTCAAAGATCTATTTATGGATTGAAACAAGTATCTCAAAGTTAGAACATGCATTTTGATAAGGTGATCAAAATGTATGGCTTCATTAAGAATGGAGAAGAGCCTTACATTTAAAAGTGGGTGAATGGCCTGATAATGGTATTTTTTATCTTGTACATAGATGATATTCTCTTAATAAAAAATGACGTCCTAGCATTATAAGGAATAAATGTTTGGTTATCATTCAATTCTTCATGAAAGACTTGGGTGAAGCATCCTACATCCTAAGGATGAAGATCTATAGGGATAGATCTAAGAGGATACTTGGGTTATCCCAGTCCACAAATATAGAAACTGTGCTGAAGAGGTTCAGCATGGAGAATTTCAAGAAAGGCTATTTTCTAATAGGCTATGAAATTTTTCTCTCTAAGAAAGATTATCTGGCAACTTCTAAAGAGAGAGAGCGTATGAGTAGAATCCCATATGCTTTGGTAGTGGGATCTATCATGCATGCAATGACATGTACGAGACCAGATGTGGTATACTCACTAGTAGTGAGTAGATACCAATCTAGTCTAGAAGAAAATCATTAAAAGTGGTTAAAGCCATTCTTAAGTATTTAAGAAATACTAAGGATCAATAGTTGATATACGACGAGTCAGATCTAAAACTTGAGAGATTTACAGACTCCAGCTTTCAATCTGATCATGATGATAGTAGAAGCATGTCAGGTTATGTCTTTAGCCTAAATATTGGATTCATCTACTGAAAGAGTTCCAAGCAGCATACTATGGCAGACTAAATTTGTGAAGCAAAGTACATCATAGCATCAAATGTAGTAAAGAAAGCTGTGTGGCTGAGAAAATTAATCATCGAGCTTGGAGTAGGAACCTTCGTTAATAGATCAATCTTGCTCCACTACGATAATACTGGTACTATTGCTCAAACACCAAAAGCACACCAGCGAACGAAGCACATGCAACACCGCTATCACCTGATTCGAAAGATCATGGATTGAGTTGATGCCGACCTTCAGAAGATTGAGGTGATGCTGATCTTCAAATGAAAAGGAGAACCCGACTGATCCCTTCACTAAAACCCTAATGATAAAGGAGTTTGATGATCATAAGTCAAAGATGGGTATTAGATACTATGCTGAGTGGCTTTAGAATAAGTGAGAGTTGTTGAAAAATATGTCCTAAAGCCAATCATCAACTTGTTGATGGTTATGCTATCTTATAATTATAATTAATTTATTAATTAATAAAATAAATATTTTGATATTTTTATCATAAAGTCTACATCTTCTAATGAACTTCATTATTTTGATGAAGTTCTTAGGACTATTTAATTTTGATAAAGAAAGGATTTATCGATTAGTCCTTAAACAGTTCACGATTAAATGATATGTTGTTAATTAGGACGATAGTGTTTATCGAGCATAGATCGTTGTATGCCATATAGGTTAATTATTCTCTTAATCAAGAAGTATGGAGATACTGGTATTGCATACAAGTGAGATGTATGAATATATCATCACTAGACGTGATCAATTCTAGAGCATTCTACTATCGAGAATTGCTCTGATGGAATATAGATATAAATATCCCTTAGACCTAAGATCACCATAGTGGCTTGCAAGCAACTCATTGTGTTTTGGTATCAGACTAACTAAAGTTTTAATTCAATAATGAAAGATTTTTGAACATAGTCAAGTACTTACGAAGTTGATGAATGATCAAGATGGGATTGACCACACCAAGAGTTGGAGAAGAATGCATTACTGTATTTCAGTATAGTAAAAACCTTGACCAGAGTAATCCATAAGATGGATTTGGTATTTTGAAATATAATATGGATGACCTAATAGATGATAATAGTTAAACTTTGAGATGTTCTATGAGCATTTTGGTCAAGAAGATGAATTATATAGAAACTATATCCATATGGGTTCTAAGAATGTTGTTCTACACATTTGATCAATTCGATCGTCGGATATCATTACTAGATGGTCACTTTGATTGGTACAGAAATTGGTTCTTATGCTACTAGCTTACGTTTGAACCTATGGGGTCACACAAAAGAGGTCTTGGTCTGATCGGACGGTTGATCAATGATTAAGAATCATTTTATGATTAAATAATCAATATGATTAATGTTTAACCTAGTGCAAGTGTTGCAGGAGGATTGATTAGCAATTAAATTGCTAATTAGCTTAATTTGATTAAGTAAGAGGGCTAAGATTAAGTTTAATTAAATATGATTTAATTAGATTTGGTTTGGGCATGATTTGATCAAGTTTAATTAGTTTATTGGATGAGTCAATTGCAAGAAAGAATTAGTCCTAGTTCAATTAGGACTTAACTGAACCTAATCTCTAATTTGATTAAAAATTAAGTCAAAATTAAATCTAATTTAATTTGATTTAATAAGATTATTAGTTGTCCTAAGATCTAATCTAATTGGATTAAATAAATCCTAATTTAATTTAGTCGAAGGATCAAGTTGGACCAAGTCAAATTAGGAGTCCAAGTGAAACTAGGACTCACAAATCCTTGTGCCATTCAATCTCCATGCACTCTCCACAAACTTTTATTTAATTTTTTCATGGAATCTCTCTTTTTTAGAGAGAGAACATGCATCATCATGTTTTATATACTTCTTACATGGTATTTGGTTGAGGACAAAGTTAAAATAAATTAGTTGTTTTGATTTCAAACTCTATTTGATAGAGTTTGTTGCAACCAGAATTCTTATCCATGTATGGTGCCTAAACTCCTGATTCTTCTCTAAACATTTTATGGAAAATAAAAAATTTTAATGCACCAAACACTAGATGGTCCATGCCCAAAAAGGAGGGGGCACCTAAGAGTTGGGCACCCCAAGTCTAGCCTAATTTGGAGGTCTCTTGACTAGGTATTTGACCTAGACAAGGACTCCTCCATATCTCTCAATATAAAAAAAATTTTAACCTAATTTTTTTTAAGATTATAGATCTAAGATATAGATCTTTGGATGTAGAGAGGCTGGGAATAGAGAGGTTTAGGCATGGGAATTGTAAAGGCACCAATCAAGATGTTTTGGTGAGAGAAAAAGAGAAGAAGAAGAGGGTCTTCTTCTAGGATTTTCTTTCATCTATTCCTTCACTTTTTTTATGATTTTGAGAGGTGTCTTAGGTCAAAAATCATCTTCCTCATCTTTAAAAAATTGGATGGTCCAAGTTTCAAAGAAAGAAAGATCCAGATCAACCATCGAAGAAGGATCAACGTAGTTCTAGCAAGCTATGCTGATTTTCAGGCATCGAACTTTTGATCGGTGATCGAGAGCTCGTGTGGACAACCTGTAGAGGCTGAACATATCTGCGGCTTTGAACGATAACCTTAGACCTTGATCAGCAAGTTAGAAAACTCAATTTACAAAGGTATGGATAATACAATCATCTTTCTCCTATCTAGATTTGATCTAGCATAGAATAGTTTTTAAGTTGATATAATCCACATGATTTATTCTCATGTTTTAATTTTTGATTTAATATCATACTTTAATCATGTAATAGGATCCTAGATCTAGAATTTTTTATATTTAATTATAAATTAATATGATTAATTCATATTTTTGCTGCATAGATTTAAAAAAAATTTAAAATCTAATCTTGAAACCCTAGATTAGTTCCTTCAGTATGGTCATGATAATGGTTGGACCAAACTGGACCTTTTCAGTGGAGGCCAAAACCTACTGATTAAAAACTGGGGCAAAATTAAATTACTAAAAATTATTTAAAAAAATAATTGATTATGAACCTATCCTTAGATGTATATGGGTTGAGCAACCAAAGTTGGGCTTGTGTATAGTCTATGTGGATTCTAGTATCTACTAAGAAATTAAGATAATTTTTCAAATTGGAGGTAAAAACTACCAATTTGAATAAAATAGTGGAAGAACTTTTTGATTAAAGTCTAAATCTTTAGATTTAATGAATTAATTACTAATTAGATTTTAATTTTCTTATGCAAATATGGCTACTTTCCTATCACTCCAATCATTATTAGACAATAATAAGTTGGTGGGACCCAACTTCAATAGCTGATATCGTAAGTTGAAGATTATCCTGGAGCATGAATGAATCTTACACGTATTGACAAATCCAACACCTGAGGGGCGAGCTACAAATGTAGGTGGGTCAGTCAAAGACACTTACCAGAAGTGCCTCAGTGACTAAACCATAGTGCGTTGTATTATGCTGGTGGCTATGAGCAACGAGTTCAATTGCAAGTTCGAGATAGCTCAGCCAAAATACATGCTTCAAGTACTGGAGGAGTCTTTTGGCACATCCAATGATGTTGAGAGGCATAAGACTAATTATGCCATCTTCAATACTAGGATGAGGGATGGAGCTTTGGTCACTGATCATGTATTAAACATGATCGAGCTGATGGAGCGTTTGAGCAAGCTCGGCTTTTTCTTGCATGAGCAGCTAGGAAAAGATGCAATACTGAACTCACTACCCAAGTCTTACCTCCCATTCCTCACTCATTAAAGAATAACAAAGCCTGAAGTTAACTACCAAGGATTACTGGGGTTACTTCAGAACTTTGAGAATAATCACCAGCTACACAAGGAGTCGGTGAACTTAGTAGGAGGTTCATATTCTGGTTCTCGATCCTTTAAGAAAGAAAAAAAGAATAAGAAGAAGAAATCCAAGAAGATGCAAGTTCAGACTAGGACATCTGTGCAGGGCCAGACCAAGATGATAAAGCCTAATAAGAATCAAGTTGAGTGCTTTTTCAGCAAGAAACAGAGGCACTGAAAGAAAAACTATCCTTAGTATATTTCCTCTTTAGATTCGAATAGGCCAAGAAAGAAGCAAACTATTACTGGGTAAGGTATTTATATGATAACTCCTTGCAATTTCTCTATCTATGATATTACTGACTAGGTATTAGATACTAGTAGCTTTTACCATATTTGCAATTTATTGCAGGGGTTGCAGGTTAGTAGGAGATTCGAGCAAGATGAGAGATTTTTGAATGTTGAAGATGGAAGACCAGTTTCAATTCTAGCATTAGGAATCTTATAGCTTATATTTGAGTCTTATATTATTGTTCTTAATGATTGTCATTTTTGTTCTAGTTTCTTTTTGAATATCATTTCTATAGGCCTCTTGGCTAAAAATAATTATAAAATTTTAACAAAAAAAATTTTGTAATATCATTATGAATGGTATTACTATATTTTATGGATATTTGAACAATGATGTGTACATGCTATCACAATCTGTTAACGTAGTCTATTCTAATGGCAAGTATCCTAGATTAGATAGTATGTCTGATATCTATTTATGGCATTATAGACTAGATCACATAAACAAAAATAGGATAAATAAGTTGACTCAAGAGAAAATCCTCGAAGTCAGTGATTGTGAATCACTTTCAACCTTTGAATTTTATTTTCTTGAAAAAATAATCAAGTCATCTTTTACTGAAAAATGTGAGAGAGTCACTAAGCTGTTAAGTCTAGTACATACTAATATATATGGACCTATGAGCACTAGTGCTAAAGATGGATATCTCTACTTCATCACTTTCACAGATGATATGTCTAGGTATGGATATATATATCTGATGAAATATAAGTCAGATTCATTTGAAATATTCAAACGATTCCAAAGTAAAGTAGAAAAATAAACTAAATGAGTATTAAAATTTTTCAGTCTAACCTTTTGTCATGAGTTTCTCACGTATCTAGGAGAGAACGGGATTCTCTTCCAATAGACTCCTTTAGGAACATCATAACATAATGGTGTGTCTAAAAGGAGGAATTGGACTCTGTTAGACATGGTCCAATCCATGATAGATTTTGCTAGCTTGTCGATATCCTTTTGGGGATATGCACTTGAATCGACTTGCTATCTTCTAAATAGAATTCCAAGTAAGTATGTAGTTAAAACTCCACATGAGATATGGACAGGGTGTAAGCTAGCACTTTCACACTTTAGGATCTGGGGGTGCTTGGTTTATGTGAAATGATTAATCATAGATAAACTTGGACCTAGGTCTGATAAGTGCACATTCATAGGTATCCCAAAGAAATAAAAGGATATATTTTCTATCATGCTGATAAATAAAAGATGTTCGTCAACCTTAAGGCAATCATTTTGAAAAAAAAGTTTCTTGGTGAAGAAACTATTGCCTCTAAGATTGAACTTGATGAAGCTCAACAGATAGAAAGACCGACACCTGTGGCAGAACCATAATCGAATTTGATTAGATCAAATCTGGAGCCCAATGTACCTACATCATTAAGGCAATCCAGCAGAGTATTACGTCAACCAGATAGATACTATGGTTTCTTGGTTCAAGATAGTGATCCCATCAAATTCGATGAGAACGATGAGGATCCGATCACCTATATGGATGCAATGCAAAGATCTGATTCCGAGAAATGACTTGAGGCCATGAAATTTGAGATGGAGTCCATGAAGGTTAATGATGTGTGGACATTGGTTGATCCACCTAAAGGGATTAAATCCATTGAATGTAAATGGATCTTCAAAAGAAAGAGGGGTGCAGACGGAAAGGTGGAGACCTATAAAGCCCATCTAGTTGCTAAGGGATATCATCAACGTTATAGTATTGACTATGATGAGACATTCTTTTCTATGATAATGCTCAAATCTATTCGGATAATGCTTGCAATAGCTACCCATCTGGACTATGAGATCTGATATATGGATGTGAAGATAGCTTTTCTAAATGGAGGACTGACCGAAGAGGTGTATATAATATAACTTGAGGGATTCACATCCATAAATGTGTCCAACATGTGCAAGCTTGAAAGATCCATTTATGGATTGAAACAAGCATCTCGAAGTTGGAACATGCATTTTGAAAAGGTGATCAAAATGTATGTCTTCATTAAGAATGGAGAAAAGCCCTGCATTTACAAATGGGCGAATCATCCGACAGTGATATTTCTTATCTTGTACGATGACATTCTCTTAATTGGGAATGACATCCCTACACTGCAAGAAATAAAAATTTGGTTGTCATCTCAGTTATTCATGAAAGACTTGGATGAAGCATCCTTCATCCTAGGGATGAAGATCTATAGGAATAGATCTAAGAGGATGCTTACGTTATCCCAATCCATGGAAAGAGAAATGTCTTGTTTTTCAAATCAGGTTCAGTCAGATTTGATTGGATCAAGAGGGATATTTCAAAAATTTTTTCTCTAAGATCCAAATCAGATCTGAGACTCCTCAGATTTGATTTTATTGATCTGATAATAAAATTAAAAATAAAAATTAAATTAAATTTAATTATACCTTTATTTTGGGTAATCTAATTATCTAGTGATGATCCCGATGTTTGCCTGAGGATCTGGATGTAGCCATGCAAGCGCCTGGCCTCTACCGTTATCCACTTGGATAGGATTTGGAGATCATCTTCTTCTCAATAAATTCTTCAAAAATCAGATCTAGATCTGATCTTGAAGGTTTTCAAAACTGCTTTTGAAGAACAGTCATTGTCTCTTGCAACAATGCTGCCTTCTTCCTTTCCTAGCATCTTTCACTTGCTTAGATCGCACCTTGTTCATGCCCAAAAGCCCTCGAGCATGGAGAGGAGAGAGAGGACTAGAGGGTGGCATGGAGAAAGAGGGAGAGAGGCTTTGTGGCATGGGCTAAAGGCAGAAGCATTAAATTCTAGGCATAGATAGAGTTTATATAGATCTTGCTACGTCATGCGGTGCCACATCATCCTGGCCAATCATTGTCCTTGGTGCAATCAAATCTAAATCTGATTGATGGGATGACATCATCTGATCCAATCAGATGAGAGACCCTCAAAACCCTCCTAAAGTGGCACCAAGACTGGGTCAAATAAGACTTCTTGGCACCACATAGTTTAATCTCCTGAAGCTACCCTGGAGTCCCATCTGCATGGGACTCCAGCTTTATCCTCATAAGGCACATGCCTCCGTAGGCATGCACCCTCTTTCTGTCTGCATTTTAATAGGAGGACAAGTCCTCAAGTACTCTCCTATGGGTGCATGACATATGGACAGATGTCTAAGTATCCAGGATCAACATTTGACCAATGTCCAAAAATAAGATTAAGCAGGTGACCAAAAATGGTAGGTGTTGTTTTAAATTTATCTCATAAATTAAGACAATCCTTTTTTGATTTGGCCAAGCTCTAGTCAGACCAAGTAAAGGTTTCTGAGTGAGCCCAAACATATTTGGCTCAGTCAAGATAAGCTTTAATGATTGTTAAAGGAGAATATTAGGCTCAATCATGTGCAAGCATGATTTTCTTGAACCTAATTCAATCTTATTCAAATCAATTGAACTGGGTTAGTCTAATTGATGACATTTAGATCCAAACCCTTATTTGTATGATCTAGTTAGGTTCAATTTCGTATGGTAATGGGATGTGTCTCAATCTCTATCATCAACATCATCGAAACACCTTCCGATGGATCAGAACTTTTTTGATTCAGACAACTAGTATGATCAATCATCCAAATCATTCTAATTGCTCCCAAAATCCACTAGTGACACCTAGCAGCATATGGTGGAAATCCATCAAAATTGAAAGTGAACCTCTTGGTGCAGTTATCTATGTGATTAAGTTCCTCTATCTTGAGCTCCGATCGGATTAAGGTTAAAGTGATCTCGTCAAACCCTAATTTCTATCATATGAATTAATCATTCGATTCAAGTCTAATGTGAAAACCCTAATAGAAATTCTTTCTATTATTTTACTCTGCCTTGGCCATGGGCTTATGGACTTAATTCTCATGATCATCATAGGGCTGCTCCTCATTTATCCGAGGTAGATAGATCTCCTACTTGGTGCAATCCAATTCCTACAATGAACATGCTATAGCCAACATACACCTCAGGATTTCCAAATGGCTAGGAGATCGAGTTATGGTATAGTCAAACTATAACACCCTCAAGGTGAACTATCGATGCACCTCAGGTCAAAGAACCAAACACACCACTATAGCTTCGAGCCAGTCATCGACGAGAAAGGTAGACTTCCTCATGACTGCTCGAGGTGGTCATGCTCAGTGCCCTCATTCTCTAATGAGTACCTTATACTCTCGCTCTTGATGTCTCTACACCATAGACTCAAGACTCATCTATCCTAAAGAAGAGATTATACACCAATCTACTGGATCAATCACCATCCTCATGATGATCCTACGGTCAGGAGCATTTTATGAGTTAATAATGAAAATTTATGTCTTAAATTTTCAACTCTTGAAAATATGAATTATCATTATCATTAACTCAAGGGATATATCACAGACACTTTCAAATACACACTGTGATAGAAAATAACCCATTTTATTATTTATAGTTAAAATTATAATTTTGCCCTTAGAAGTGTATTATAAGTGTCAGCCAATCTAGCTTCTAGGGCATACATATCTAACAAACTCCCACATGACCTAAAGTCAATTGGCTATAAATCTATGTTCCATCTTCTCAAGATGGACTTCGATCTTTTGTTGGCTCAACGATTTTGTAAGTGGGTCTACCGTATTATATGTAGAGTCAACTCTCTTAACCTCGACGTAAACTTTCTCAAGATAATCGCGGATGATGTGGTATCGCTGCTCGATGTGCTTAAATTTCTTATGAGACCTCGGCTCCTAAGCAAGGGCTATGGTGCCATTATTATCACAGTATAGAGGAATGACATCCGATGGCATCACACCGATCTCTATGGCGAACTTCTTATACCAGAATGCCTCCTTCGTAGCTTCTGACGTAGTGATGTACTCTGCTTCCATGGTGGAATCTGCTATCACTATCTTCTTGGAACTCTTTCAATTGATAGCACCATTATTACACACAAACAGACTCCTAGATGTCGACTTTTGATCATCTATATCGATCATAAAATCTGAGTCTGTATACCCTTGGACATGGAGTTCTCCATTACCAAACCAACAACATATCCTTAGTTCTTCTCAAGTACTTAAGGATACATTTTACAGAAGTCCAGTGTTCTTCATCTGGATTCGACTGATATCTACTCGTGACACTCACAGCAGGGGCTATATTAGATCATGTACATAACATAGCATACATGAGGCTCCCTATTGCTGAAGCATAAGGGATCTTGCTCATGCATTCAATCTTCTTAGGTGTGTTGGGACACATTTTCTTGGAGAGATGAATGCCATGTCTGAAGGGTACCAATCTCCTCTTAGAGTTTTTCATGATAAACCTTTTTAGCACTTCCTCTATGTACATATTCTGTGAAAATCCTAGCATCCTATTTGGTCTATCTCTATAGACCTTAATTTCTAAAATGAAGGATGCCTCTCCTAGGTCTTTCATGGAGAATTATTTAGATAACCATATTTTAACTATGGTCAATATGAAAATATCATTCTCAATAAGGAGGATATCATCTACGTATAGTACGAGGAAGACAATAGCGCTCCCACTAATCTTTTTGAAAACACATGGTTTCTCCTCATTCTTGATGAAATCAAATAATTTGATCACATCATTAAAATAAGTATTCCAGCCTCGAGATGCTTGCTTAAGTCCATATATGGACCTTTGCAGATTGCATACTTTATGATCAACATCACTGAATGTGAAACCTAGCGGCTGTTCCATATAGATATCTTTCTCAAGATATCCATTTAAGAATGTTATTTTTATGTTCATTTGTCCTATTTCAAAATCGAAATAGGCTGCAATAGCAAGCAATGTGCAGATGGATTTTAGCATGGCTACTGACGAAAAGGTATCCTGATAGTCAATTCCTTCATGCTGATTATATTCTTTTGCCACTAATCTAGTTTTGAATGTCTCCACATTCCCATCTGCACTAATCTTTCTCTTATAGATCTATTTACACCCAATATATACTATACCTTCAGGTGGATCTACCAAGATCTAGACTTGGTTTTAGTACATCGAGTCAATTTCTAGCTTCATTGCCTCTAACCATTTCTCAGAGTCGATATTCGATATCGCCTCATCATAGATTTTAGGATCATCACCATAAACCCCATTATCTATGAGGAACATTTCTTCTACTTTCTCTAAAATAGTACCTAAGTACCTCTCAGACGGATGAAAATTTTTTTTCAATCTACGAGGTGGAAGAGGTAGTGATTGTATTGGCTCAACCTGATTTGATTCCATAGGGTCCTTAGCTCGTAGCTCTTGTGAGATTTTCTCCTCAAGCTTGATCTACTTTCTAATGCCACCATCTTGAATAAACTATTTTTCAAGAAAGATGGCATGCTGATTCATAATCACATTATGGTTTTCTAGAATGTAGAAGTAATATTCTAATGACTCTTTAGGATATCCTATGAATCGAGCTCTAAAGGATCTATAGTCTAACTTGTCCACTTATTATCTTTTGATATGAGCCAAACAACCCCAAATTTTGAGATGACTCAGACTTAGTTTCTTACCATGCCATATTCGTATGGTGTGATAGGAATGATTTTAGAGGAAATCCTATTTAGTAAATATATAGCAGTTAACAAACTGTCTCCAAAGAAAATTAGGGAGGTCTGTGAAGCTCATCATGGATCGGACCATATCTAATAGGATCCGGTTCCTCCATTCTAAAATTTTGTTGAATTGAGATGTTCCAGGTGGAGTCCATTGAGAGACTATGCCACATTGCTTGAAATAGTCCAGAAATTCCTGACTAAGGTACTCACCTCCTCGATCTTATCGAAGAACCTTAATGGATTTTTTAGTTTGCTATTTTACTTTATGTTTGAATTCCTTAAACTATTCAAAGGCTTCAGATTTATGTCTCATAAGATACACATATCCATACCGAGATAAATCATCGGTAAAGGTTATGAAGTAGAAAAAGTTGCCTCTAACTGGCATATCTAATGGGCTACACACATCAGTATGTACTAGGGCAAGTAGATCCATAGTCTTTTTTTCTTGTCCTACAAAAGAGAGCTTAGTCATTTTGCCACTAAGATATGATTCACAAATTGGATATGACTCGAAAGTCAACAAACTCAATAGTTCGATTTTCTTCAATTTGTTAACCCTATCTTCTGCTATATGATCTAGCCTTAGGTGCCATAGATACCTATCATTTGGACTATCCTTAGGTCATTTTGATCTTATAGCATTCATATTTTGCTCGATATTAAAGATAGATACATCAATATGTAACTGATAGAAGACCGTTAATAAGGAAACCACTTTGCAATTTTATTTCTTTCATAAAGAATGTTACAATAGTCCTTAAGAAAACTAATTACATAGCCTTCTTATGCTAAACATGAAATAGAAATCAAATTTTTGCTTGCAGCAGGCACATAATAATAATCTTTAAGTACTAAATCTAAGCCAGATGATAATCGAAGAAGGTAGGTTTCCACGACCACAGCAGCAACTCTTGCTCCATTTTCGATGCGTAGGATCATCTCACTATCCCTTAGCCTCCTTCCATCCTCAAGATCCTATATGGAGGTGCACAAATGAGCACTAGAACCAGAGTCAAGCATCCAACTAGATGTAGAAGAAATCGTAAGGTTAGATTCAATAACGAGCATACCTCCAGAAGGACCTATCTCCTTCTTATTCTTTAGAATGGCCAAGTATGTAGGGCAGTTCCACTTTCAGTGGCTGTCAGTATTACAATGAAAATACTTTCCTTTGTCAGTGATCTTCTTCTTTAGCTCTGCCTTTTTTTCTTTGCACCTTTCACCTTCTATCTTTTCACAGACTTCTTCTTCTTTTCAAAAGACTTTCTCTTGGAAGAAGTCATTCTATATCAAGTACTGAGCCTTTATAATCTTTCATAGAAAGCTCAGCAGTAACCAACATATTCATAAGCTTGGTTAGAGTATTCTGAAGTTTATGCATATGGTAGTTCATGATGAACTATCCATATGCATCAATCAAGGATTGCAAAATTATATCATTCTACAGATCCTGGTCTAACTTCACTCCAAGCTTCTTAAGCTCTTCCAAGTCCTTGATCATCATCAGATAATGATCTTGGATTGACTATCCATTGCATATTTTAGTCTTAAATAATCATTTAGTGACCTGATATTTGGCTACGCGACTCTATTCACCAAACAACTCTTGCAGGTGAGCCAATATTTGGCAGGCAGTCTTGATATTTTTATGTTGGTACTGAAGCTCATCAGACATCGAGCCCAACATGTAGTATCTGACCTTATTATCTTCATCCATCTACTTGTCAAGAGATGCTCTCTATTTAGTGGACGGACGAGCTGGTAAGGTTGGGGGATCCTGGTTCAATACATGAGTCAACTTCTCGGAACCCAAAATAATTTTAATATTTTGAAGTCAATCCTTATAATTGGGTCTGGTCAGTCTATGGGTGTCTAGGATATGAGCTAGTGGGTTGGACATAGACATTCTCCATTTCTCTATAGAGAGTCAAAGTTTCGAGTTAGATTTTATAATTAAGACTTAATCAATTTATTTAGGAGTTTGATTTTTAAATAAATTAGCTCCCACTATTTTCTTGGATCCCTACACTCTCTCTGTAGAGATGCAAAAATCTTCATGATTATTAATTTTTAGTGGATGATGCAGTCCCACCAACTAACTCATCACATCACCTAACAGTTATTGGTGATGGGTTAGTCAATGAGTGAACAACTGTTGTCCAATGATTCTCTAATCATGGTGCATCTAGACTTGATCTCTAATTCATGAATCTCACCATGCCCGAAATATTGATCCACTTCTTAGTTAAGTCAGACCCACCATTTGCATAGATTGGATTTCTAATTGGATCTCTCATCGTATTCGAAATATTGAGCCCAATCCATCCTCCATCCCGTAGCATCCAATGACTAATAGACATGATTGCATCTTTTTGGTGCAACTAAACCACTATGACTAGTCGAGAACAATCAACCCTGGAAAGGGCCCGCACATCTATAATGGTAGAAGACCTTAGACTTAATTTTTTCTTAGAAAGATTTGATTTAGGTCACTTTAAACTTGACTTGACATAGCCATAACCATTATGACTAACCTAGTGGCATGAGTCAGCTCAGATTTTTAGCCACCTTAGATCAAGATTGGGCCGACAAATATGGCCACGCAAGTGAGACCGGTAGAAGGGATATGCCATTAACTCAACAAGAATGCATTCTAGTTGAGTAGCTCATAATTAAAATTCAGTCGATCATATCTGCCAAACTTATCTTAGACACCAAATTGTTGAGCCAGAATCAATCGGATTAGCCTACAATCCAGACTCTAACCACTGAGCCTAATTAGGTCTTAACTTGATCAATCACCCATGTGACTCGATCTTGACCCAGACTTAATCCTATTAGGCTGGTCAATTTAAGTACTCTTGATCCCACCTAACCAACTCTTGATTCGGTTTGATCAACCGCTAGACCTAATTGAGCTACCCAAATTTGAACCCAATTTTATGAATATGTCTTAGATCTAAAAATTTTTAATTTTAGATCTAATATATTTCATAATCTTAATTCTTAATTAAGTTTAGGATTCATAAACAAAACATGTATATAAAATTCTAGGATTTTAGGATCTAGGATTTTGCAGAAAATAAGTTTTTGATTTTCGATTAAGGACGAACATGTAGCACCCCTATATACTATAAGAACACCCCATCGAATGGGTGAGAAGGACTTTAAACTCTACTTCATTCTTATGATCAGATGACCAAAAAGAATACCTTAATCAAAAATATGATAAATCTACAAAACTAGTTAGATCTACATCATATATCATTTATATATATAATTGATCTAACTAAAAATATATTTGCATACATCTCATGTATCATATCATGCATATTTTTAGATCTAAATTATCTCATAAATATCTAAAAAATTAAGATTTAAATTTGATCATATCAAATTAAAATTTATTCTAGATAATTTTGTAGAACTATTCTACAACTAATCTAAACATGCCTCTATCTTATCTCATATGAATAAATTAAATAAATTTTTTTTTTATTTTTTAGATTTAATTATAATATTTATAATATTAAAAAATAATAAATAAATAAATTTAAAAATTATAATTAATTAAATTAAAATTATGATTATGCTAGACTACACATAGAACAATTCTATTCCTAATCTAGTCATGCATCTCATACATCTTAGATATAAATTATTTAATTTTTAATTTTTTAATTTTAGATCTAATTACATCTAATGTGACATCTAAAATTATCTAATTATCAATTTAAAAATATATTAAAATTAGATCTAATAAATTATAGAACCTGGCTCTGATACTAGTTGAAGGGAGAAGCCTTATTTTTTGGATCAGGTTCGTTCAGATTTGATTGGATCAAGAGGAATATTTCAAAAAAAATTTCTTTGAGATCCTAATTAGATCTGAGACTTCTTAGATCTAGTCTTATTAATTTAATAATAAAATTAAAAATAAAAATTAAATTTAATTTAATTATATCTTTATTTTGGATAATCTAATTATCCTATGATGATCTCGATGTTTGCCTGAGGTTCTAGATGTAGCCATGCAAGTGCCTGACCTCTATCGATATCTACTCAGACAGAATCTAGAGATCTTCTTTTTCTTAATTAATTCTTCAAAAATTAGATCTAGATCTAATCTTGAAGATCTTCAAAACTGCTTTTGAAGAACAACCATTGTCTCTTGCAGCAGTGTTGTCTTCTTCCTTTACTGGCACCTTTCACTTGCTTGGATCGCACCTTATTCGTGCCCAAAAGTCCTTGAGCCTAGAGAGGAGAGAGAGGACCAGAGAATGGCATGGAGAAGGAGGGAGAGTGGCTTTGTGGCATGTGCTAAAGGCAGAAGCATTAAATTCTAGGCGTAGATAGGGTTTATATAGACCCTGCTGCACCATGCAGTGCCACATCATCCTAGCCAACCGTGGCCTTTTGTGTAATCAGATCTAAATTTGATTGGTGGGATGACATCATCTGATCCAATTAGATGAGCAATCCTCAAAATTCTCTTAAGGTGGTGCCAAGATTGGATCAAACAAGACTTCTTGGCATCACATAGTTTAATCCCCTGAAGCAACCCTGGAATCCCATCTGTATGGGACTCCAGCTTTATCCCCATGCTATCTATATTTTAGTAGGGAGACAAGTCCCCAGGTACTCTCCTATGGGTGCATGATACATAGGCAGATGTCTAAGTATCCAGGATTCACATTTGACCAATGTTCGAAAATAAGATTTAGCAGATGACCAAAAATGGCAGGTCTTATTTTAAATTTATCTCATAAATTAAGATAATTATTTTCTCACTTGGGCAAGCTTCAATCAAATCAAGTAAAAGTTTCTAAGTGAGCCCAAATACATTTGGCTCAATTGAGACAAGCTTTAATGATTGTTAAAGGAAAATATTAGGCTCAATCATGTGCTAGCACGATTTCCTTAAACCTAATTGAATCTTGTTTAAATCAATCGAACTGAATTAGTCCAATTGATGACATTCAGATCCAAACTCTTATTTATATGACCTAGTTAGATTCAGTTCCATATGGTAATGGGATATGTCTCGATCTCTATCATCGACATCATCGAAATATCTTTCGATGGATCAAAACTTTTTTAATTCAGACAACTAATATGATCGATCATCTAAATCATTCTAATTGCTCCCAAAATCCATCGATGACACCTAGCAGCATATGGTGGTAATTTATTAGAACTGAAAGCAAACCTCTTGGTGTAGTTACCTATGTGATTAAGTTTCTCTATCTTGAGCCCTGACCGGATTAAGGTTAAGGTGATCTCATCAAACCTTAATTTCCATCATATGAATTAATCATTCGATTCAAGTGCAATGTGAAAACTTTAATAGAAACTCTTTCTATTATTTCACTCTGCCATGGTCATGGGCTTATGGACTTGATTCTCATAATCATCATAGGGTTGCTCCTCATCTACCGAGGTAGATAGATTCTCTATTGGTGCAATCCAATTTCTATAATGAACATGCTATAGCCAACATACACCTCAGGATTTTGAATGGCTAGGAGATTGAGTTATGGTGTAGTCAAACTATAACATCCTCAAGGTGAACTATCGATGCACCTTAGGTCAAAGAACTAGGCATACCATTACAGCTTCGAGCCAGTCATCAATGAGAAGGTTGACTTTCTTATGACTACTCGAGGTGGTCACGCTCAGTGCCCTTATTCTCTAATGAGTACCTATACTCTCGCTCTGGTGTCTTTACACCGTAGACTCAAGACTCATCTATCCTAAAGAAGTGATCATACACCATCCTTTCGGATCAATCACCATCCTCATGATGATCCTATGATTGGAAGCATTTTATGAGTTAATAATGAAAATTCATGTCTTAAATTTTCAACTCTTGAAAATATGAACTATTATTACCATTAACTCAAGGAATGTATCACAGACACTTTTAAATACACACTATGATAGAAAATAATCTATTTTATTATTTATTATCAAAATTATAATTTTATCCTTAGAAGTGTATTACAAGTGTCAACTAATCTGGCTTCTAGGGCACACATATCTAACACCACATACATAAAAACTATACTGAAGAGGTTCAACATAGAAAATTTTAAGAGAGACTATCTTCCAATAAGCCATGAAATTTCTTTTTCTAAGAAGAATTGTCCGATAACTCCTGAAGAGAGAGAGAGAGAGTCTGAGTAGAGTCTCATATGCTTCGGTTGTGAGATCTATCATGTATGCCATGACATGTACGAGATCAAATATGGCATACTCACTAAGAATAGTGAGTAGATATCAATCTGATCTAGGAGAAAAAAATTAAAAAGTGGTTAAATCCATCCTTAAGTATTTAAGAAATACTAAGGACTAATAGTTGATTTATGGCGAGTCAGATCTAAAACTTGAGAGATTTACAAACTTTAGCTTTCAATCTTATTATGATGATAGCAGAAGCATATCAGGTTATATATATACTCTAAATGATTGAGCCATCTACTGAAAGAGTTCTAATCAGCATACTATGACAGACTCTATTTATAAAGTGAAGTATATCATAGCATCAGATGCCATAAAAAAAGCTATGTGGCTGAGAAAATTCATTACTAAGCTTGGAGTAGCATCCTTCCTTGATGAATCGATCCTATTCTACTGCAACAGTACTGGTGCCATGGCTCAGGCAAAGGAATCCAAAGCACACCAGTGGATGAAGTACATACTATACCGCTATCACTTGATTTGGAAGATTGTGAATCGAGATGACATCGACCTTCAAAAGATCAACAAAAAGAAGAATGTGGTTAACTCCTTCACTACAGCCTTGGTGATAAAGGAGTTCGACAATCATAAGTCGAAGATGGATATTAGATACTATGCCGATTGGCTTTAGGACAAGTGAGAGTTATTGAAAAATGTATTCCAAAGCCAAACATCAGTCTATTGATGGTTGTGCTATTTTATAATTATAATTGATTCATTATTAAATAAAATATATTTTTGATATTTTCATCATAAAGTCTACATCTCCTAATGAACTCCATTATTGTGATAAAATTCTTAGGACTATTTAGTTTCGATAAAGAGAAGATTTATTGATTAGTTCTTAAACTGTTTATGATCAAATGATACGCTATTAATTAGGATGATAATATTTATTGAGGATAGATCATTATGTGTCATATAGATTGATTGTCCTCTTAATTAAAAATTATGAAGATATTGGTATGGCATATAAGTAAGATGTAAGGGTACATCATCACTGAATGTGAACAACTTCAGAGCATTCTACTGTCGAGAATTACTCTGATGGGATATAGGTATAAGTATCCCTTAGATATCACCACAGTGGCTTACAAGCAACTCACTATGCTTTGGTGCCAGACTAACTGAATTTTTAATTTAGTGATGAAATATTTTTAGGAATAGTCTAGTACTTGCAAAGTCAGAGAGTGATCAAGATGGGATTAACCACTCTAAGAGTTGGAGAAGAATATATTACTGTATTTCAATATAGCAAAATCTTGATCAGGATAATCTATGAGATGGATTTGATATTTTAAAATACAATATGGATGACCTAATCAGGATTGATAGCTAAACTCTAAGGTCTCCTACAAGCATTTTGGTTAAGGAGATGAATTATATAAAAACTGTATCCACATGGTTCTAAGGATGTTGTTCTACAAATTTGATCTATCCGAACGTCGGATACCATTACTAGATGGTCACTTCGATTAGTATAGAAATTTATTTCTATGCTACCGACTTATGTTTAGATCTTTAGGATTATATATAAGAGTTCTCGATTTGATCGGATGGTTGATCAATGATTAAGAATCATTCTATGATTAAACAATCAATATGATTGATGTTTAACCTAGTGCAAGTGTTACAAGAAGATTGATTAGCAATTCGATTACAAATTCGATCGTTGGATACCATTGCTAGATGGTTACTTTGATTGGTATAAAAATTTATTTTTATGCTACCGACTTAGATTTGGATCTATGGGATCACATACATAAGAGTTCTCGATTTGATCGGATAGTTGATCGATGATTAAGAATCATTCTAGGGTTAAATGATCAATATGATTGATGTTTAATTTAGTGCAAGTGTTATAAGAGGATCGATTAGCAATTTGATTATAAATTAGCTTAATTTAATTGAGCCAGAGGGCTGAGATTAAGTATAATTAAATATGATTTAATTAGATTTGGTTTGGGCTTGATTGGATCAAGTTTAATTTATTTATTGGATGAGCCAATTGCAAGGAAGAATGAGTCCTAGTTCAATTAGAACTTGTATCAACTCAATTTTTAATTTAATTAAAAAATTAAATTAGAATTAAATTAAATTTAATTTGATTTAATTAGATTCTTAATTAGACTAAGATTTATTCTAATTGGGTTTAATTAATTTTGATTTAATTTGATTTAAATATCTTGTTTGACCAAGTCAAAATAGGAGTCCAAGTGTGACTAGGACTCCCTATCCTTGTGCCATCTTAATTCCCAGTGTCCACACATTTTTTTCTTTAGATTTTTTCATGAAAATATTCTCTCCTTGGCCTTCACACATGCCCCATCTCCTCCCTTTCTTGCTTACATGGAAAATTCCATGTGGACCAAGCCAAAGAAGGAGTTTGGTTTGATTTAAATTCTATAAGATAGAATTTTAAGCAACTAAAATTCCTCCCTTTTTGCACCAATCCTACCCAGATTTTTTCTAGGATTTGCATGGCTTTTATGGGGATTTTTGTGCAAGATTCCCTATTGGTCCATGCAAAAAATAAAGGAGGGGGCACCCAAGAGTTGGGCACCCTAAGTCTAGCCTAATTTGGTTAACCCTTGCTAGGTATTTGACCTAGACAAGGATTCCTCTACAACTCTATATTTAAAGAGTCTTTTGATCTAATTTTTTTAGAAGAGAAAGACATGAGAGAGGGCTCTTTGGGCATGAGAAAACCTGGGTGCAAATACCTTGGGAATGAGAATTTTGTGGAGAGAAAGACATAAGTGTTGGTGAGAGAAATAAGGAAGAAGAAGGGTCTTCTTCTAAGGTTTTTCCTCTACATCTCGTTCTCCATCCTTTTGTGATTTTGAGAGGAGTCTTAGGTTCAAAATTTTTTTTCTCATCTTCTAGTTATTGAAGTATCCAAAAATTAGAGAAGAAAGATTCAGATCGACCATCGAAGAAGGATCAGCATAGTACTAGCATACTATGCTGATTTTCTGGCATTGGACTTCTGATTTATGATTAAGAGCTCGTGTGGACAACCTGTAGAGGCCAAATGCATGTATGACTCAGAGCAACAACCTCAGGCTTGGATCAGTGAGTTAAGAAACTCAAGTAACAAAGGTAAGAGTGATTTGATCTTCCTGCTACATATCTAGATTTGATCTAGTGTAGATCTATATTGATGTGATCAACATTTTTCTTTTGATATTTTATTTTTTGATTTAATAGCATGATATAATCATATAATAGGATCCTAGATCTAGGGCTTTTCATATTTTATTATGAATTTATATGATTAATTCATGTCTTCTGATGCATAGATCGGAAAAAATTTCAAAACCTAACCCCAAAATCCTAGATCGGTTTCCTTCATTCAACGCACCAACAATTGGAGCGCCCATCCACCCATGCCTTTTCATCTCTCTCTCAAATTTTTCTCATAGAAAAAACTCACAAAAAAATAAGAAAGAAAGGATCTTGAAAGAAACTCCAAAGAGAAGACAATCTTCTCTTATCTTTGTCTCTACAAGACATCAACAATTGATGTCTTAATGAAGCGTCTCCTCCAAGAAAATTTGCACCCCAACCTCCTATGCCTCCACCTTTTTGTCTGCTTTTTACATGGTTTCTCCCATGTTTTACACATCCACCCACAGGATCAGAAGCGCCCTCTTATTTAAAAGGAAGACTAGGTCAAAACCTAGTCAAAATAAAGAGTCTTGATGGCATCCAAATCTTGGAAGCCACCTCATTCCTTTTAAACATGGGGAACCAGGAAATAATGCCCAAAATGAAGGAATAAGAGGTGCACAAAATAAAAGATGGCATGGGAGAAAAATTCAAAAGAGAAGGGGAAGAAGTTTGAATTCTTGGGACTCTTTTCAAAAGGAAACAAGCATAACAACTTTCTAGTTTTGACCAATTCAAAAACCAATTCCAAAATCATGTAAACTTCTGAAAATAAAAAGATGGCGTGGGCTCTTTTAGGTGGTGCAAGGAAGGAGGAGTCCTAGTCTAACTAGGACTCTCCTATTTTAACTTGGTCAAAATCTTTTGAACCCAATTCAAAATAGTTTTATGTCAATCTAATTAATAGATAATTTTAATCTAATTAAAAGTATAACTAAATTAGATTAAATTATATTTAAATTTAGTTTAATTTTTAATTAAATTAAAAATTAGGTGCACTCAAGTCCTAATTGAACAAGGACTTGTTCTTCCTTGCAATTGGCTTATCCAATAAACTAATTAAACTTAATCTAATTAAATTCAAACCAATTTTAATTGAATCTAATTTAATTATCTTAGCCTAATTGCTCAATCAAATTAAGTCAATTAGCAATCCAATTGCTAATCGATCCTCCTACAATACTTGTACTTGATCGATTATCAATCGCATTGATCATTCGATCACTAAATGATTCTCAACCATCGATCAACTATGATCAAATAAAAATCTCTTATGACCCTATAGGTTCGAACCTAAGTCGATAGCATAGAAACTAATTTTTGTACCAATAAGAATTACCATCTAGTAATGATACCTGATGTCCAAATAGGTTGAATGTATGCAAAGTAACATTCTTAGAATCCTGGCCTATGTTTACCATATAATTTATTTCTTTGACTAATAATACCTAGGATGACATCAAGTTAGCTATAAACACTTATATAAGTTATCCATATTGTATCTCAAAATTTTGTAGATCTCGTAACTCCTCATGAGGATTATCTAGGCTTAAGTTTTGCTAAATTAAAATATAGTGAGACATTCACTTCCTAAACTTAATCAAGAGTGGTCAATCCCATCTTGACTCACATATCGACTCTACAAGTACTTGACCATACCCATAAATCTTTTATTGATATATTAAAAATACAGGTAGGTTGGCACCAAAGTATTGTGAGTTGTTTGCAAGTCATCATGGTGATCTCAGATCGGATGAACACTTATATCCATTAGCTTTAGCTAGGTACTCTTGACAGTAGAGTGCTATATTAATCATGTTCAGTATAGACGTACTCTTACATCCTACCTGTATGCCATATCAGTATCTCCACACCACTTGGTTACGAGGATAACCAATGCATATGACATACAGTAATCTATACTTGATAAGTTATCGTTCTTATTAATAACTTATCATTTGATCGTGAATAATTTAAGAACTATCCGATAAATTCTTTTTTATTGATTAATTATGGTTCTAAGGACTTCATCATAAGATAGGAGTTCATTCAAGAAAGATAAAACTTTTATGATGAATAAGCCAAATAACTATTATTATTTGATAATTCATATTCTAATTTCAATTATCTACAACTTAGATGATTGACTTTAGGATATATTTCTTAATAAAAAGGACTGAAAAAAAAGGTACATCATTTTTCGAGTATTCATTAAATATCTTTGAGAAAGGGAAAAGTAGAGAAATTAAGTATATAGATTTCAGAGAGCATTCAAAAGAGATCTTTACCATCATTAGCTACATCCTCTCAAGCATCAAATAAGAGATATTCAGGTCTTAATTGCACAACTCATCACAGCTTCTCAGTGCCTAAAAAGAGTTCTTCTTTTTTTACTTTCATTTTGTGTTAAAATTTTATATCTTGTATTTTGAATTAGGCTTATTCAAGTCTGGAATTGTACTTATAAGATTTTAGTTGGTGATCTCATAAAATCAACTAGATTAGATTGTGAACCCATAAAACAATCAGTGTAAAGATTTTGGTTGGTAATCCCATATAACCAACTAGATTTGATTATGAGCCTGGATAAAATAATCACACTATAATCGGGCTAATTATAGTAAAATTTTTAAGGGACATTTGGAAAGTGGATGTAGGTATGAGGTTAATTATTCCAAACCATTTTAAATTTACTGTGTTTTCATTATGCCTTTTTTTTCTTGCTTTAATTTCTTGCCTTACATTTATTAAGTTATTTTTGTTGCTGCACATAGCATACACTTCATAATCACTTAAGTTAGTTTAATTAAAGCATATAATTGTTTAGATCAAAATTTGTTAGGATTAGTCCAAATTTTAGAAGAACCCAATTCACCTCCCTTGTTGGGTTGCTAATCTTTTTGGGCAACAACTGCCCCATATGCTTATTCACTTTTGCTGCCAAATACCATAGCAACAGACCATGCATCCTCAACCTTAATGGCAACGTCATTCTCAAGTGGAACAATTGCTAACATCTTCTTCCCAGCATAATCTTAACCAGATAAATGGAACCAAATTGAACAAATTTTTTCAGATTAGTTTGAATTGATTTTCATTTTAGGTTTGTTTGATTTTAGTTTCAACTTTAGAAAATCAATTTAAGTTAGTTAAAATTTAAAAATATCCCTAAACCAATCTGACTCAAATCATCCATATGCCTAATATGGACTTGGAGTATATAATTATTCACCACAACTAACATATACACATCACACATACCAAGTGATGCCTATCTACCATCACGATCGATGTTGGTCTTGCTGAGCCCTTCTTAGTGCTCTATATTGTCACTGATCGAGTCTTTACTATTGGAGTGGAAATTTCAAACTATATGTGAATGATGATCTAGACTATTAGTTTTGAATCGACTTTGAGCCAACTTTAACATCTTTTATGCATATCTTAGACCCTCAAAGTGTTCCTTAATTAATAAACTCTCAATGTCGAAACAAGAATCTTCCTAGCCTTGTGATTGTCCCATTAACACTGGAGGTACACAATATCAGCATCATCAAAGGCTTCCTTATTAGATAGTTTTGGTGGCTCTCCTATCTCTAACACCCTAGAGATGCAGTCATTGATGATGAGGACCATAGTCTTTTTATATCATTTCTTGTAGTTGCTCAATCCAACCAACTGATCAATGATTAAAGTAGTCATATAACGCCCATAATCATGAGAAAGGATATAACTAGGGATGAAAATTAAACATCTAATAAATAAAAGCCAAATGCATGAATCATAGACATCTCATTATCATAAAAATGATAACTAACTAAATCAGGGTATCCAATTTAGCAATTCTGCACTACCAAAATTTGGTGCAGTCCTTCAACATGCACTGACTCAATGATGGAGTGGATGGCAACAATCCTTCCATCCTTCTATGAATACTAATAACGTGAATACTATCACCAACACCAGCACTCTTATGGTAGGATAGTCATCCTCTTATCTTGACCCCAATGAAGTGCAATGCTTGATCCCTTGATGTTGCATTTATATCCATTAGTTAAGGCTAACCCCCACTATATCTCAAAAGTCAAGACCTTTGGGTGAGCTTTGATCGGGTATTTGCTCCTATTGATATGCTCATTCTTAATTCACCCATCATTACAAGTGTACTAACAAAAATAGGTTTGGCTTCTACTTGGGCATGGGGCTATCCACCATATGCTAGCATCTTACAGGTTGGATGATGGAGGGCCATGGCGGCCTAATATATAAGCCCTTATATACACTTAATATTCAAGTCTTGTTCAAGGGCAAAGCAAGCTTTGGCCTTCTTTATAACTAACATTAAGAGAGAGGTATATGTTTATATGTCATTCATGTATGCAATACACACTAATACACACTAAAATGTATTAGCAAAAATGTAATGCATATCTAGTTGGCAAAATTAATTAAACATATAAAGAGTGAAATAAATAAAAAATAACACAAACTAATTACTCCAGAGTATGGTGGCATCAGAATGATATTTTAAGTCCATCCTGGTGTGCAACTTGGATCATATGATGCAACTTTAGAACAAAGCTTTTATCATTGATGCGTATGTGATGATCTTTCCAATAACAATGAATATATAACATTGTGGCCCTTAGTAAGCAAGACAAGTGTCAAGCTTCCTTATGTAGTGGCTATATCAAAATACTAGTCCTATACAATATATTATTCTAGTTCCTTACTATGTGATCAAAACCACTATTAATTAATATTGTTCTATATAATGGGTTGAATTAAGTTAATTAAATAGGTCAAGCATTGCCACCCTACAACTGATGCATTCTCTCTTCCATGGGCTTATGCGGGGATTTATTTGGACTATCGATACACACTTGGACTTTGAGTTTTAGATTCAAAGTTGCTCTGGATTGGACTGGGGCCTAGAAAATATATATGATATTAGACCTAGGCCTAGCTTAAACCGGCCTATACATTCTTAGGTCTAGTTAGAATTGAGACATATAGAGATTGAATTAGGTTGAAATTAGCCTCAACCTAACCTAAATATCCTAATTGCATCATAAGTATACTAGAAAATATAACAGTAATATGTCAAGCTAAATTACCTTGTATTATACATCACATTATAACCAATGCTTTAAGACATTCTAGAACTTGATTACATGACAAGTTCTCATTCATTAGCATATAAGTATAGGCCATCCTAGCACTATCTCTTCCCCTTGTTTGATTAAAGGAAACCATGATTGCTTCAAGTGACCATCAAGAGTTATGTAAATGAGATTAATATTACCTTAAAAACAGTAACATAACAATTTGTTTCTTTAGCAAAAAGAAAAAATCAATCATTATCTTTTTTGAATAAAAGTAATATAATAGTTATCTTTTCTTAGTAAAAGCAATAATTGTTTTCTTAGATACAATCATCCTTGACCCTTCACACTTCAATTCTCTCCTGAACATTGAACATCTCCGGTTATCTCCTGAACATTGAACATCTCTAATTATCTTCTAAACAATGAACATCTCCCAGAAAGAAAATATAAAGATATCATTGAATCTTTGGTAAATAGTACTAACATTAATATGAAAATCTCAAGAACAATTAAACAAATTTATATGACAAATATAAGAAAGATATGGTGAATCTTCCTTTTCTAGAAAAAATTTCCACTATATAAAAGAGCGTAGGTCTCATGAGCTCTATGTATCACAAAATCATCATCTTGAAGGTATTTTATCATGCAATATTATTATTATTATTATTATTATTATTATTATTATTATTATTATTATTATTATTATTATTATTATTATTATTTTGCTTGCCAAGAATTCCTCTTTTTTCATACTTAATGATTTGCTTCAATTTTTTGACTTTGGTTCTGTTCTGTTGTTTTTGTTTTGTGTAATAGTATTTGCATCATTTTTTGTATTGTTGTATTGTTGGCTCTACCATGTGAAGCTTCAAGTTTTCTCAGGATCTTATATTATTTTTCATCATTTCTTCAAATTCCATAGTGTTTTTCTCATAGAAAAAAAGAAGAAGAAGACATAATTAGATGGATACAAATTTTTTTCACTAGAAAAAATATGGACAAAGAGCACAATTACTTATCATAAAATAACATATGGTCTCTACCTAGCATGGTCAAGCCATGAAGGCTTGGAAAGTGTATCACACCGAACACTTACTATAGAACTTCTTCCAAATGAATCTTAAATTAATAAATCTATTTCCAACAAAATATCTATTTTAGTTTGATTTATCATTGAAATAAATCTATATGCATGGCTCTTAGAGGGGTCATATATATGGTTCATTCTAGGATAGTATAGACCTATTTTGTCATTCTGGAGTTGGTTAGAATAAATAGGACCATCAATATCCATGTATGCTCACCGACACAAAGCAAATTCGTGCTAGTGTTCGCTGTTAATGATAATATTTACATATTAGTTTCTTTGGAAGTTGAAACCTTTAGCCTCACCCGCCAATGTGAGATTTGGGATCAAATTTCTCTAGCAGAAGATGGACGTTACTCTAGGCCCACAACCCTCATACTACAAGCTCAACAGTACATGTAGGGAAGCCAACATGGATAGTTAATGTTTGGATAAGGCCTAAATTGCTTATTTGAATCTGGTCACACTTCAAAAATATGAACTTACGTATATGCCTTGATCCTGGCCATTGGTATTACTTACAAACAATAAAACATGCATTATAACGAAAGTTCATTACCAAAATCAGCTTTCAAAAGGCGGTGGATTACTTTAGTAAGATAATATGCAAAAAAAAAAAAAAAAAAAAAAAAAAAAAAAAAAAAAGAAGGGGACATGCATGGAAAAGATTGGAAAAACGGATATTGACTTGTTCAACTCATGTTGTTTACTGTAGATAAAATCAGAAGCAACCAGATCTGAGTTAGACATTTTGGACCAAATTAAGTAAAAATTTATCACCTTCCAGATCACAACACTGTCTACATAACACCATTTGATAAGTCTTCCAGGCCCCACCTGACAGAGCAGGAGAACGCCACACACCGGCCTAGATGAAGCCCCTCGATTAGTACCCGCTGTTGACGTCCATACCACTAGCCGTGCTGCAGTCGAAAGAGTGACGTGGGGGTTGGGGGGACGCCTCCCCAGCTATTCCCCCAGGGCTTAGATACGTTGAACGATTTAATATTTTGTCCTCGAGTGGCCAAACGTAGATGGATAGAAACCGGGCCATGGCGATAGCCTGATAGGGATGGAAGCGGGCGGCAGGTGAAGAGAACTGGGTCACTTTCCCCGTCCCATTTTCCTACCGAGTTTTGCCACACATTCCCTTCTGCACCCTTTAAAAATTCCAAAGGTTGGTGCTTTCATTGCTTTACCTTTCTCTTCTCCCACCCCACCAAACTACAAACAAATTCCTCCCTTCCCCTGTCCAAGTTTCCCAACAATTCTCTGGCTTCCCGTGTCCATATTAACACTAGAGCTAGATGGTCTCTCTCTCTCTCTGTGTTTTTGATTTTTAAAAGACACTTCGAATGAATTGTGTGGCAGGTGAGGAGGGGAGGAGCAGCAAAATGGTTCGTGGCCACAGGGAGAAGAGAATCAGATGTGGTACAGCAGAAGAGAGCAGAGCCAGAGAGCCGGACTTTATAGACCAACTGCCTGAAGAGTGTCTTGCCCTCATCTTTCGCTTTCTGCCTTCGCCCCGTGACCGGTGCTCGTGTGCGGTGGTGTTGAAGAAATGGCTTCATGTGCAAGCACGTATCCGGCGCTCGGATTTGAGATCGGAGCAGGATGAGGCTTCTCTACCAAGCAAAGAGATTTCCCGGTGCCTCGACATGGAAGAGGCTAATGACAGAAGGCTCGCTGCTATGGCAATTGGGATCCCCTACCAAGGTGTCCTCACCGAACTCGCTATAAGGGCAAGCCTCCCTTCTCTTCCTTTCTCTTCCTCTGGTGACCAGATGACTGATTACGGCCTTAGTATCCTAAGTCAAGTCTGCTCCAATCTCAGATCGCTCACACTCTGGAACTGCACTAACGTAGGAAACAAAGGTATTGCCTCATTGGCCAATTACTGCACTTCATCATTAGAAAAGTTCAGTCTTTCGAACTCCCCATCGATCACCGACGACGGCCTTCTGCTGATAGCGAAAGGATGTCCTAATTTATCATCGTTGATCCTGGACTCTTGCCGGTCCATCGGCAACCAATCACTGGAGGCCTTTGCGAAGCACTCCATTAAGCTCAAGTTATTCATTCTGGAGGGCTGCCCTGTCGTAAAGGACTCTGCCATTATTTCAATGCTCACCAATCTACAGGAGTTAGGAATGCTGAAACTTGGGTCCATGGAGATCGGAAATGCCGTCCTCGAGGCCGTTGGGAGGCATGCAAAGCAGGTAAGGACGTTGTACTTGGAGAAGGTGTGGGGCATTACAGAGGAAGGCTACTGTTGGATCGGATTTAACGAAAACCTCCAGTCCCTTTCACTAAATCGTTGCAAATGTTTAACCGACAAAAGTTTCGGAAGAACAGCCAATGGAAACAACTATTTGGGCCTGAAAAGGGTAGCGATTAAGAACTGTCGATCATTGACGGACAATGGATTGGTCGAGCTGACCAGATCAGCGAAATCGCTCAAGTCCATAACTCTGGAAAAGCTGGACAGGATTACGTCGAGTGGCCTGGTCGAAGCCTTGTCGAACTGCAGTCGGACGCTGAAGGAATTATCTCTGCTGAAGTGTAATCTCATACAGAGTGATGCCCATCCTCTCCCTCGGCATCTTCCGGTGTTCAAAGCCGTAACACTGAATCAATGCCATGGAGTTGGAGATGGTTTCCTGGTGCGGATGGGATGGGCGTGCAAGAAAGTGAAGGAGATCGGTCTGGTGCGCATGGACTCGATCACAGACAGCGGCATCCTGGGCTTTCTTTATCAACTTGGGAGCAGTACCAACATCACCAAATTGGACCTAAGCGGATGCAGGTTGGTGACCGACTGGAGCCTGCGGGCGATCGCAAAGCGATGCCAGGAGTTGAGGGAGCTCGACCTGAGTGGGTGCAGGATTAGTGATCAGGGGGTGGAGTGTTTGGCCAGTGAGGGACCGAGCTGGCTGCAGGTGCTGTCGCTCGCCGGCTGTGCTGAGATCACCGACAAGGGCTTGGAAGCACTGGAGACGTTGTGCGTGAGCCTGGAGAGCCTCAACGTGACGAGGTGCCCAGGGATAAGCCGGGAGGCCATCACTTCTTTCAAGGAGATCTGCACCTTCTGCGACGTTAGAGGCTGAAAGAACTTAATGTTCATATCTTTACTGACTTTATAGTTGCTTGCGGACAACATGGTTTTCCTCGGAGTTGATCTTAATGGGGTAGACCTCTTTCCCTTTTTTTCTTTCTTCTTCTTCTTCTTCTTCTTCTTCTTCTTCTTCTTTTCTGAAGGTTGGAATGCTAGCTTCCCCGTCAACTGCATTTCTCTGTATAAATTTTGCATGCTGGCGGCCGGAAATGATAGTGAATGATATATCCCTGGGAGAGTGCGCGCGCCTTGTTAAGGCCAGCCAAATTTTTCTATTTTAATTTATTATTTAGAGTGAAAGTAGATCGCATAACACCTATTTGGACCTATTTTAATATCCAATTCTATTCAATATGAATAGAAATATATGCATTAGACTAATATCTATATTTATATTTATATTTATTAAAAAAAATAAATATAAATATGGATAGACACTATTCGATCTATATCCTAATATTTATTTTTTTAGTCTTATTTAATTTTATATAGTACTCATAATTTTTTTAAAAAATTAATATATATTTGCATTAATATGATATTAATATGATTTATACTCAACTTAGTAATATTTTTGATTTTGTAGTCATAAAATTTAGTTATTTGACTTGTATCTATATTTATATCCATATTTTTAATATCTAACTCATATCGGTATCAATTTAAAATAAATATTGATATAAATTTTTATATTTAACTAATATTCATATCTGTATTTGTATTCATTAACTAAAATAAATATGCATATGGATATATGAGTATCTGATCTGTATCCGATTTGATTTTAGCCCTATTTACGATGCATTGCAATGGTGGGGCCTTTACATTGTTTGTCTTTTCCATTAAGTCCGATAACATTAACATTTTTTCTTTTTTAAAAAAATAAAAGAAAAAAATATTGTTTGTCATCCAAATTCTTATGAATTTAATCTTCATATTTGGTTTTCCATCAGCATGAGAGCTCATAAAGGTCTGCTGAATGAGAGTTGGATCCATTACGAGATATGTTTTACAACATGAACCGTACAACCTTAGATGCAGCCACCATGCATGTCATCCATCTTGGCAACGAATGGCTATCATTCATCTTGTAGGCATTGTGTTTGGTCTTGACAATGTTCTTGTTTGGATTTCTGAAATAAATGACAACCATCCGTCTTTAAGATGGATAAGATTGTTAGATAATTTAAACATTTATGCTTAGGTCATGCTTCAATATTCATGCAAAATCAAAATAAAATATATCTTATGCCATCATCTCACCAACGCGATGATCACGTAACCCGTGGAGCTTCGGATCTGTCTTCTGTAGGCAACTGATTTTCTTTCTCCTCACTCTTCACCTTTATGTGGACGATTGATAAAAATTATTACACCCTCTTGAGAGTTAGAGAAAAGAAACTAGGCCATCTCTATTTATACCTGTACTTATCTTATCCCATCAGAAGACTTAATCCTAATTATAGTAGAGATTCAAATCTAAGTCTTATCAGAAAAAAGAACTTTTTAATTAATTGAACTCACCATAATTGATTCAAGACTTGATCCAATAAGTTAAACCTGATTAAATGATAATTAGACCACATTATAGAGTTTAATCCAATATTCTTCCACTTGGCCTATATTATCACTTAAAATTAACTCTTTGATTTTACAAAAATATTTTAAAAATATAAAAAAATATATTTTTTTAATTTTTTAAATAACAATCCTAAATCAGAATTTTGAAATTGACCTGATGAGTGCGCACTCATTTTATAAAAATTTATCCAATTATCTATTCCTTAAAGATCTTTTTATACTTTGATTAAGTAAAAATCATTAATGCAAATCATGGTGGTTATACATCTCAATTGACATACTTTCTTCCATGTATCATGACATCAATAATTCTTACTTAATCTAGTCTTATATGCTGGAATACATAGGCTATCAAAAATCATAATATCTATGATAATGATCCCACCGTAATGTCATATAAATAACACTTTTTTTTACTTTAATTTTGATAAAAGTCAACCATAATGTATACAAACAATAATTAAATAGAAGTAATAGTAATTATCAAACCATCAAGAGATCTCAAAATAAGTATCTATTATAAATTATATATTCCAATAATAAATGCCCTTAACTTTTATATACTCTTTAAAAATTTTGGGCACTAAACTTTTCGTTAAAGGATCAGCTATCATATAAACAGTATCAATAAAATCAATTGACATCTAATGATTATTAATCATCTTATTTACAGTAAGATACTTAACATCAATGTGCTTATTTGCATTGGTCATCTTGCTACTGTTAGAAAAAAAAATTGCAGCAAAATTATTACAATAAATTTTCAATGGCTTGGTAATAGAATCTATAACTTCGAGTCTTGAGATGAATTTTTTCAACCATAGAGCATGTAAGGAAGCCTCATAGCAGCTTATATATTCAGCTTTCATAGTGGAGCAGGTAATAATGCACTATTTTGCGCTCCTTCATAAAATTGCTCTACCAGCTAATAAAAAGATGTAACCTAATATGAATTTTCTACCATCAAGCAATCAGCATAATCTGCATATGAATAATCGATTACCTCCAACTGATCAGTCATCCTATAAGTAAGCATATAGTCTTTAATTTTCTGAAGATATCGCATCACCTTCTTGCCAGCTTTCAAATGGTCCATACATGAATCACTTTGATATCTACCAAGTATTTTTAAAGTAAAACTGATATCAAGATGAGTACATACTTGAACATACATTAGACTACCACTATAGATGCATAGGATATATCCTTCATCTGATTTTTCTCAATCTCGTTCTTGAGATATTGAAATTTTTTGAATTTATCATCTTTAACGATTGACACTTTACTTGATGAGCAGCTTGATATTCTAAATATTTTTAGGATTCTAGTAATATAATTTCTCTGAGATAAATCAAATAACCTCTTATTTCTATCATGATAGATTTCTATATCAAGAATATAAGAAGCATCTTTCATATCTTTCATGTCAAAATATTTAGAAAGAAAAGTTTCAATTTTATGCAAGAGATCCAAATCATTGCTGGCTAGTAAGATATCATCTATATATAGTATCAAAAATATAAACTTACTTTCATTCATCTGCAGATATATATATTGATCAGTAATGATTTCTTTAAATCTGAAGAAAATAATAATATGATTAAACTTTAAGTACCATTACCTAAAAGCTTATTTAGGACCATATATAGATTTCTTTAATTTTCTTACACTAAAAATTCTTTAGATTGTTCCATATACATCTCTTCCTTTAAATCTTCATTCAAGAATGTAGTCTTGACATCTATTTGATATAGCTCTAAATAAAAATAAGCTACTAATGTCATAATAATTTTGGATGAATCTTTTATAGAAATTGGAAAAAATATTTCATGATAATCAATGCCTTTCTTTTGAGTGAATCTCTTTGCTATAAGTCTAGCTTTATATCTCTCAATATTATCTTTGAAATTTCATTTGGTCTTAAAAATCTATTTACAACCTACATACTTAAATCCTTCAGGTAATTCGATAAGTTTCTACACTTGATTCTTATTCATGGATTCCATATCATCTTTCATGGCATCTAACCAAAGTTCAGAATCATCACTTTTCATGACATCTTAAATAAAATTAAATCATTCTTTATTCCAATATTATAATCACATTCTTGTAAGTATATAATATAATCATCTAAAATAGCCGATCTTCTAATTCTAATAGATCTCCATAATATTTTAGATTCAATATCATTATTGTGATTATTTTCAATTGAATCAGGTTCATTGACAGTCTATTCAGAAAGTGATGTATCAATCACCTATTGATTTTTCATAATTTTAGGTTGAGCAGACTCAAGTAGAATATCTCTAGGTATTACTGTAATAAAAAAAAAATTTCTTATTTTCTATAATACTGTATTATATGTTGTACTACTCTCACTATTTTCACCATCCTCAATGAACTTAGCAGTTCAGTTTCAACAATTCTAGTGGTGTGTGATGAACAATAAAATCTAAAATTTTTTGACCTTTCTAGATATCCTATAAAATAACAACTAATAATTCTGTAATTCAATTTATTTTCTTATGGGTTGTACAATTGAGTCTTTACTAGATAACCTCAAATATGTAGATGTCCTAAACTTAGTTTTCTATATGTCCACAACTCAAAAGGAGTTTTAGGAATGGCCTTACTAGGTACCCAGTTTAGGATATACATACTGATTTTTAAGGCTTTCTTTCATAAATTTAAGGATAATGAGAATTTACTAACCATACTTCTCACCATATTCATCAAGATGTGATTATGCCTTTTAGCCACACTATTTTGTTAAAAATTTTCTGACATAGTATACTGTGCTACAATGCCATACTATTTAAAAAATTTGGCAAAAGATTCAAGATTACGGTTAGATTCATCATATTTATCATAGTATTCACCATCCCTATCAGATCTCACAATCTTAATTTTTTTGTTCAACATATTTTCTACTTCAGTTTTGTATACCTTAAAGACTTTCAAAGCTTTAGACTTTTTATATAACAGAAAAACATAATCATAATATGAAAAATCATCAATAAAGATAATAAAATACTTTTGTCTTTAGAATAAGGTATAAAATAGCTATAAATATTGGTACGCATCAATTTTAAGAGTCCTTAACTTCTAGTTGCATTTTTTATGACTTTTAATTTATTTTTCTTTAATGCAATCGATGCACATACCAAAATTACTAAAATCTAAATTTGGTAAAATGCTTTTCTTAACCAATTTAGTTATCCTTTTCTTTGATACATGACCCAATCACCTATGCTACAGCATTGAAGAACTCTTATTTACTATATCATATTTTATTCTGATATTGACATTCAAAATAAATGAAGATTATTCAAAAAAAGAATCCAAATTTAATTTATATAATCTATTATATAATATTCCAATACCAATAAAAATAAAATTTTTCTTAATTTAAAACTTGAATTTATAAAAGTAAATAAAAAATCTTCTAAATCAAGTTTTGATAAAGAAATTAAATTTTTAGATATTGAAGGAATATAAAAGATATTATGTAGATCTAATTAAAATTTGGTATCTATAATGAGTTTATAGGTTCCGACTATATGACCTTGGACTTCATCCAAATTTTTATAAAGATCCACCGCTCTCTATCATTTGATTTCTAGCTTGAAAGAAATTCTTGTATTAAATTGAAAATATGAACTGCCGCACCCAAATTAATCCACAAAGTATTGAAGGAACATCAATGAAATTGGTTTCAAAATAAACAAGTGATAAGAAAATATCCTTCTTCTCGAATCATTTTCTTTTTTCTCATAATTCTTCTTGATATGTCCCTCTTTTTTGCAGAAAAAAATATTTTAATTTATGAGAAACTTTTGTCAGTGGATTATTGGATCTTTTATTTTCTTTCTTCGCCTTCTTTTTCTTAGGACACTCTTGTGAAACTATATGAACAACTGGGACCCCTTCCTATTTCAATCTCTCTTTCTCTTGCACACATTTGAAGATGAGTTCGTTCATTGTCCATAATTTCTTATGTGTGTTATAATAAATCTTAAATTAGGTAAGCTAGGATGGAAGAGAATTGAGAACAAATTGAATAAGAAATTTTTAGATACTGTCATGCCAAAATTATTTAATATTTTAGCTATATCATGTATTTCTATAATATGCTTTCACACTCCAGAAAATTCATCATATTTCATAGAGATTAATTTATTCATTAGGATCCCAGCTAAGGCTTTACTTGATCTGATAAACTATTATTCTATAGAGGAAAGATACTCAAAAGCCAATTCATTATTCGGAATAGATCCCTTAATATCTCTCACTATAAAACTTTTAATAATTATGAGAGATAATCTATTAGAATGCTCCCATTTTTTAGATAATTTCTTATGATCAAAAGAACTAGTGGAGATGAGTAGATCTGGCTGAGGCTTACGAAAGACCAAATCTAAATCTAGACATCCTAAAATAATGAGAAGTTGCTCATGCCAATCAGAATAATTCGATCCATTCAGTATGAAAATATTAAATAGATACGATGAGAGTGAAGCAGGGGCCATGGCTATAAATATTAAAATATACTTATAATTATCAATATGATGTAGATTTCATAATACAATTATGCTAATAATACTTATTATATAACTATAAAATATCTTTGGATAAGAATCATAGCATATAATAAGTATCATAACTACTTTAATCATAAATTTAAATATAATAAATAATGCCAAAACATGTATCACATAAATCATAACTAATAATAATATGAAATATATAAGCAAGAACAATAATTATGGCATGTATATATAATTCATGTTTAAACTATGACCCATCATATTAGTTGCACTTTCAGTGGTTTAACTAGCTATGATTATAAAAATTCAAGGTTATTCCCACCTTTGGATGTAGAACTTTTCATCTTTATGCAATTCAAGTTAGTCAATCTTTTACTATTAATTTTATATTAAATTATAGTCATCTTTGGATTTATTATAATAGATATATTTTTATATAATTTTTAAACTATAATGAAAAAAATCATCAGCCCTCAGTGACTTGGCAATCCAAAATTTATAGAGTGCTCTGGGTCCTTTGGGACTATGCGAAAATATACTTCAATAGTATAATAACGAGCAAAATTATCAATAAAATAATTTAATTATTTAAATATTTTATTTTATATGAAAAATTTAATCATAATACTTTTTAAATCATCATGAGTCCAATAATTTAAAAATCATTCAAATCAGATAAAAAATAATCAAGTTATAGCAATTTTATCAAAAATTTAAAAATTAAAGGACTTAATCATAAATTATAGAAATATAGGGTCTTTTCTATAAAGATAACAACTTTAAAAATTATTTAGAAAATTGATAAAACTTTAATGTAATTTATTTCTTTATCAAGGACTAAATTATAAATTTTTTCTAAAGGTCCTTCTTCAAAATTTAAACTTTTTGGGGGCTTATCTGCAAAAGTTTCTTAAATGGATTTGGACCCAAAACTCAGATCTGATTAGACTTTCTTCCCTAATTTTTCTTCGATCAAAAAAAAAAATTTCAAAGCCCCTATGGCCGCCGCACGGGCGGTCGACCGGCAGCCCCAAGTCTGCCCTGGCCACCACCCACTACTACCGCTAGATTTAGGGCCGTCACCGACTCCCACTGGCCTTTTCTCGCTGCCACCCTCATAGTAGCACCGAACGGCTACCCCTTGCTTCCCTGATCATACGAGGGAGGGTGGTGGACTGAGCGCCGCCCCCACCACTATAACCCGCCGCCACCATCGCCCCTGCTGTGCCGCATCCATCCCACCACCGCTCTACGCCGTGGCTCTTGCGGTCACACAAGTGGTGGGCAGAGGTGCTGCCACCACCAGAAGCAGTGGTGGCTGTGGCTCCAGCCTGCTGCCAGTATGGCAGCAATGATGGTTGCTGCCCCATTCGCCATACGGCTTGGGTTGGACGATGCAGCCAGCCCCAAAACCCCTTTTTTTATTTTTCTAAAATTAATAAATATTAATTTAATTTTTAAAATTTTAATTAATTTTAAAAATTAAGAAATAATTATTTTAGTTTTTCAAAAATAAATAAAAAATTATCCAAATATTTTTTACATGAATACGAAGCATGGATCCTTGGCTTTGATACCATATATTAGATAATTTAAACTTTTATGTCTAGATCATGCTTCAATATTCATACAAAATTAAAATAAAATATATCTTGTACCATTATCTCACCAATGCGATGATCACATAATCCGTAGAGCATCAGATCTATCTTTCGTAGATAGCTAATCTTCTCTCTCCTCACTCTCCATCTTTTGATATGGATGATTGATGAAAATCGTTATGCTCTCTTGAGAGTTGGAGAAAAGGGATCAAGCCATCTCTATTTATATCTACGCTTGTCTTATCCCATCACAAGACTTAATCCTAATTAGAGTAGGAATTTTAGTCTAAATCTTATCAAAAATAGAACTCTTTAATTAATTGAGCTTACCATAATTGATTCAGAACTTGACCTAATGAGTTAAACTTGACTAAGTGACAATTATGCCATATTATGGAGTTAAATCCAACAAGGGTAGCAGCTATCCAAGGCTATACATCCCTTTGCAGTCTGAAACAATCACCAGAGAGGTTCCAAACTTTGGCAAAGGATACAATTAAGGATTTTTGAGATAATAGTGACTCTTTTATTTCTTTAGTGTGGTTATTAGTTTAAGAGAGTTGCTTTTATTTTTCTCTCTTCCCCTGCACTAATATTTAGGGTGACAAGATCCAAACAACTAAAGATATCTATGGTCCCAGCAATTTAAAGCAAACTAGGTTTTGATTTATCTTGATCGATATGTTAAGTGAGAAAATCTGGAAAGAGCCAAAATTTTTTCAAGAACATGTCAGATATTTTAAGATCGAGATATAGAACTCGATACAAATATTCAAGATTATAAATTATATATTTTTTTGAGTTTAAAATTTATTAGTTAAATATTTATTTAAAGATAGTACAATATAATTAAAAATCAATAGAATTATTTATCCTATATTAGATAATATTTATTAATTAAATATTTATTTAAAAGTAGTACAATATAATTAACAATTTTATCCATTTATATCAGTGATAACAATAAATAGAGAATTTTCATATTATATTGCGAGCTATCGAATTTTGACACAAACTAAGGTCTTGCTGTAGATAAAAACCTTGTATGACAAGGGGGTTGATTTTTGTATTCCAAGTAGCAAACATTATTACATTAAATCGGGATCATATATGCTACATATATTTAGTTGAGTTTGGGCTCATTTAGTTGGCTTAAGTGGGTGGAGCAAGAGCCCACTTGGCTGAAGTGGTTTCGACTCTCAGGGATGAAATTTCTTTGGCTTATTTATCCCTAAATTAGGACTTCGCAAACTCATGCCTGTTCTACATTGAACCAACAAAATATCAAAAATGAGCTTTTGAAAGGCTGAACCAACTTGGGATGCCCAAAGTCCCATAATGGTTATCTTTCTTAATAAAAAGAAAACATTGTGTATCATGAATCTTCATATTTTGGTTTTCCATTGGCTTGGGAGCTCCTAAAAGTTTGGTGAAAGAGAGTTAAGATCCTCTATAGTGCATGTCTTGCACTAAAAGAGGCTGCTCAGCCTTGGACATAGCCACAATGTCGTCCATCATGGAGATGGATCGCTATTATTCTTCTCACGGTGCATCATGTTTAGCCTCTAAAGTGATCCTATTTAGATTCCTGAGATGAATGGCAGTCATCCATTTCTAAGATGGATAATGTGTGGCAGCTATATATCTAGGTCTATACAGTCCTTTATGGTCTAAAACAACTACTATAGATGATTTGAACTCTGGAAAAGGATGTAAATTATGGATTTTGGTGATAATAGTCTCTTTTATTTCTTTAATTAATGATGTTGTTAGTTTAAGAGAGTTGATTTTATTTTTCTTCTCTTCCCATTCACTAATATTTGGGGTGACAAGATCCTAATAACTCAAGATATCCGAGGTCTAAACAAGTGATTGTAGTTGAAATTATGCTAGGTTTTGGTTTATCTCGATAGTATTGTGCAGGATCCCTTGACGTTGTTAAGGCTGAAGGAAGAGTGGGACGCACCTCCTTCCATGCTTAGAGATGAGACGCCTAGGTCATCTTGGCATGTGAAAGACCAGAGAGCGAGAGAGATATGGAAGAAAATGGCTCCAATGATCTTCTCTATTAGGATTTACAATATACATGTATTTTTATACCTATGCACGGACCAAAACCTAATCCATGAAAAACTCTCTAGGCTAATCCAATCTGAATGCACTCACTCAAACCCATGTACGACCATGGTCTGATCATGCACTCAATTCTATGGACCCAAATCTTGCCCAAACTTTGATTAGCCCTTATAAGACCCATAAACCAGGGCCTCAATACCGTGGAGGGTTGAACCTCCATCCTAGGACCAAATCAGTCCTAGCCTCTCGGAGCCAACATCCTGACTTCTTTTATAGCTTCTTAAGGCTTGAGAGCACTACTAATCCTAACAGATAAATATACAAAGTTAGAAAATTAAGAAAGAACCAAAATTTTTCAAGATCATGTCTGATATTGTAAGATCGAGATATTGAAGTCTCTAACAATAGGTAACTAAAAGATTATAAATTAAAAATCAAGAGATTTATTTATCTAGTATTGGGCAATATCTTGGAAGTTATCCATTTATATCAATAGTATTTCTAAGTCTTACTCCAACGAGATAGTCAGCTGATGGCTGAGTATGTGCATCTTTAACTTCACCAAGAAAAATCCTACAAAATGAAGTCCTCTTATCAAAGGTTGCCGATGGGGGACCTACCAATGCTAGAGTCAGCTGAAGTTTAGAAAATAGTTGAGAAGAATTGGAAAAGTGAGAGCTTAGAATTGATAGAAAACTTATCCTAATTAATCCCTACTTACCTACCCTTTTATAAGGGCAGAATCAGCCGTTGTAGTGTAACCCCAATTTGTTCAATTATTAGAATATGGGAGTTATTAAATATAAGATGTGTGTCCTAGAAGCTAGATTGGCTGACACTTGTAATACACTTCAAAGAATAATTTTTTAATTTTGACTAAAAATTAATAAAAAATTTATTTTCTATCACAGTGTATTTTTAAAGTGTCTGTGATACATCCTTTGAGTTAATGGTAGTGACAATTCATATTTTCAAGAGTTAAAAGTTTAAGACATGAATTTTTATAATTAACTCATAAACTACTTTCGAATGTAGGAACATCATGAGGATGGTAATCGATTTGGAAGGTCGGTATACGATCGCTTTCTTAGGATAAATATGTCTTGAGTCTATGATGTGGAGACATTGGAGTAAGAGTACAGGTACTTATTAGAGAATGAGGGTACTGAGCATGACCATCTCAGATAGTCATAAGAAAGTCTACCTTCTCATCGATAACTAACTCGATGCTGCAGTGGTGTGTATGGTTCTTTGATCTGAGGTGCATCGATAGTTCACCTTGAGAGTGTTATAGTTTGACTACACCATAACTCGATCTTCTAGCCATTCGAAATCCTGAGGTGTATGTTGGCTATAGCATGTTCATTGTAGGAATTGGATTGTACCAATAAGAGGATCTATCTACCTCGATAAATGAGTAGCCCTATAATAATCATGAGATTGAGTCCTTAAGCCCATGGCCATGGCAGAGTGAAGATGATAGAAAGAGTTTCTATTAGGATTTCATATTAAACTCGAATCAAATGATTAATTCATATGACAGATATTGGGTTTGACGAGTTCACCTTAACCCTGATCCTTTCGAAACTCAAGATAAAGGAACCCAATCACATAGGTAACTACACCGAGAGGTTCATTTTTAGTTCTGATGGATTGCCACCATATACTGTTAGGTGTCATTGATGGATTTTGAGAGCAATTAGAATGATTTTGATGATCAATCATTCTAATTATATGAATCAAAAAAGTTTTGATCCATCGAAAGATATTTTGATGATGTCAATGATGGAGATCGTGACATGTCTCATTACCATATAGAATTGAACCTAACTGGATCACACAAACAAGGGTTTGGATCTGGATTGAAGGAGAAATCTTGATTTTTCAGATCAGGTTCGTTCAGATCTGATCAAATCAAGAGAGATATTTCAAAAATTTTTCTCATATATCTAGATCAGATCTGAGATATTTTAAATCTAATTTTATAGATCTAATAAATAAAAATAAAAATAAATTAAATCTGATTTAATTATACCTTGATGCTGGGTAATCCGATTATCCTTTGATGATCCTACTGATTGCCTAAGGTTCTGGATCTAGTCTTGCAAGCACCTGGCTTCTACCGATATCCACTTAGGCTGGATCTGTAGATCTTCTCCTTCTTTATCATTTTTTCAAAAATCAGATCTGGATCTGATTTGGAGGATCTTCAAAACTTCTTCTGAAGATCTATTGTCGTCTCTGCAGCAGTGCTGCATTCTTCCTTTCTTGGCAGCTTTTTCTTGTATGGATCGCACCAAACTGGAGCCCAACCTGCCTTGGGCGTGGAGAGGAGAGAGAAAATTAGAAGATGGCATGAAGGAGGAAGAGGGGCAGCCTTGGGGCATAGCTAAGAGAAAACTCTATCAAAGTGGGGTGCAGATAGGGTTTATATAGACCCTGCTGCACCATGTAGTGCCACATCATCTTGGCCAATCATGTTGCTTCATGCAATCAGATCTAAATCTGATTGGTGGGATGACATTACCTGATCCAATCAGATGAGAGCCCCTCTAATTCATCCTTAGATGGCGCCTAAGACTGGTCAAAGTCTATGGCTAGGGATCACCCAAGTAGAAACCAAGAAGCAACTTGGAGTTCCATCCGTATGGGACTCCAAGCATCCCATCCAAGGGCGCACACCTCCCTAGGTATGTACCCCCTCCTTTCCAATTTTCAGTAAGGGGATAAGCTTCTATCTACTCTCCAATAAGTGCATGATATATGGGTAGATATCCAAGGGTCAAAGGTCAATATTTGACCAAAGTCAAAGGACAAGAATTAGCAGATGACGAAAAATGGCAGATGTTGTCTCAAATTTATCTCATAAATTAAGACAACCTTTTTCTGACCTGGACAAGCTTCAGTCAAACCAAGTAAAGGTACCTGAGTGAGCACTGTTGGATTTGGTGTACAGGGTGGAAGCACAGATTTCAAAGCAAAAACATCAAATCAAATAAACCAAACCCAAATCCAAGGACCATTTATTAGCAATTAAATCATATAACATGCATATGTAATATAAAAGAAAGTATTAGAACATACCTCTTATCGCTAAATCCTAAATTGACCCTGATCGTTGGTAGCAGTCCGTCAGGGTTTCCACCAAGTGCCCACGTGTTCACCCTCCAACGTTGATCCACATAGAGACTTGACCAAGACACCAGCACATTTGATTTATATAATTAAAATTCTTATAATAAAAACTTTAATTAAATGGGCAAGACCTTCTTTAGCCTTTATGTCACCTTCCTTGCCTTTCCTTATCTATCTTTCTTTTTCTTTTGTCTTCTTAATTTTCCTTCCTAATCTCTTAGTCTTAAGATGACTTCTTGTCCTTATAATGATAAGGTCTAGACAAGAGAAAGGAAAAAAGAAAATTGGACAAAAAGAAACTCTTGTAAGAAAGAAAAGATAATGTTCACCCCCCGGACTCTTGGTGTGCACCCCTATTTATAATGTACGTAGGGGTGCTATCTAAAAAACTCATGCCCTTTCCTCATCAAATTCTCACACCCCATCAGCCAATCTCATGCCTCATCAGTAAAAATGAGATATAGACTTAGTCCAAGAGGTGCCTTAAAGCAGAAGGACTCTTGGATTAATTCTACGTAAGTTTTTACGAAGAGTCGCAATGCTTCATCTTTGGCACCACCCTTTTCATCCATTAGATCATGAAACAAAGCCATCCAATGGCTCTAAAAAGGGATGCCCATTCAGCAAGAAGGTGTGGAGATAAACATTGAATAGTCAAAGTCCCAAGAGACTTTGACTTAGTCCAAGAGATGTCAAGGAGGAGTAGGCGGCATGGACTCTTGGGCGGCAAGAGGGCTTGGGCGACAAAACATCTTGGGTGAAAAATTTAAAAGGAAAAAAAAGTATTTCATTTGTAGAAGGATTCTTCTATGCCCCATATCAGATGTCCATGCTAATTAAAAAATATTTTCGCGACATAACATATGAAAAAAGTCAAAGAAGGTAGGCGCCATCTTATTCCATGTGCCAAAGAGTCCTTTGCGCATGAAAGACTTCCCACGCACAAGAGAGAGACACTTTGGCATGTGGGATGCAGGTATGTGGCACCCAATCTAAAGCCCAATCAATCTAGGTTAATCCAACTCAAGACCAAATCTTATTTGGCTCAAATCGGATCTTAATTAGCCCAAATCGGAAGCCGATTCGAATCCAATTCGAATCCAGGTGCTAGGGTTTGCTATATGTGCTAGCATATTCATCTTGCAAACATGGTCTAATCTAATTAGACCCTTAATCAATTCTCTTTGTGTGTGACCCATTGGTTTCACATCTAACGAGCAGTGAGTCAGGGTGTGATTTGACCTAATCTGGTTAGAGCTCAACCAAAACGATTTAGGTCAAAACTAGCCAACCCAATTTGACTTAATTTAGAACACTTTCTAATTTAATGATCAAATTAAAATTTTAATTTGATCAAACCCACAAGACATGATTGACATCTAGCAACATATCATGACTACTCAGAAGATGTGAAATTTTGATAGAAATACCAAAAATATCCTTCAGTGAAAATTACCATGCAACTAGATCCTTCGATCTTCCTGCATCCTAAATATGACTTTAGGTATGAAAATATGTCAATCCCAATATCATATTCATTTCTCTTTCAATCTTATGATAATGATTTATTTAATGAAACATTAGAAACCATTTCTAATTTTCATCATGCTTTGATCAAAGTCTTCCTGAATCATTATTTGTTTGAAGCAGGTAGGATGCTATTTCCTCTTACCAGGAGAGATCGATTCCATGTTAACCTACTCACAACCTTCATATATATAATCTACCATATCCAGATCATCCCGTACATAACTGAGTCATGAATGAGTATGAACCAAAATATGGATTTATATATATAAGATTCTATGGTAGTTTCAGGTCAAAGGATTACATGCACAAATTCCACTATGAGAACCATCTATTGACATGTAGATAAGACTCCATTAGATATTCTCAATTTGGATCAATTCAGTGAACTCATTCTCTAATGAGCACCCACATTCTTGTATTAGTGTCATACACAAGTTATTGTGAGATCAATCATCCTCTCAATCGAGCATACAAAGAATGTGCTAGTCTTACCGAAAAATATTGATCCCTAACTCAATGTCCCATCGACTAGGAATATTTAAATTAGGGTTTTAAGATTTTAGGTCTCACTAGTATGATCTCATCATAATCCTAAAATCATAGCCCTAATTTATAGGGTTCATCATAATCTTAAATAAATAATAAGACACTGCATATGATGAAATAAATGCCTTTATTTATTAAAAAAATGTCATTACATGAGTTTGGAAGACAAAGAACATCCCAAAAATTAATTGGCTTGAGGGCATATTCCTTTCAATCTCCCACTTGCACTAAAGCCAATCGCCCTTATATTTTAATCCCATACAATCAAGGTGGCGATCAAACAGTTGCAGTGGTAAAGCCTTAGTGAATGGGTCTGCTATGTTGTTCTTTGTGTCAACTCATTCTATGACTACATCTTGTCTTTCAATAATTTCACGAATGAGATGGAAGCATCTCAGAATGTGTTTGGATTTATGATGAGACCTTGGTTCCTTTGCTTGAGCAACAGCTCTAGTATTATCATAGTAAAGTGGTACTGGATTCTCAATTTCAGGAATAACACCTAATTCAGTGAATGAACTTCTTCATCCAGACAGCTTCCTTGGCGGCTTCACTTACAGCTATGTATTCTTGCTTCAATGGTTGAGTCAGCTACAGTTGGCTGCTTAGTACTCTTCCAACTCACTGCTCCACCATTCAGAGTAAAGACATACCCTAAAATAGATTTGCTATCATCTGGGTCTGATTGAAAACTAGAATCAGAATATGCTTCTAGTTTAAGATCAGAACCACCATATACAAGAAAAATATCTTTAGTCCTTCTTAAGTACTTAAGAATATTTTTCATAGCTTTCCAATGATCCTCTCCTAGATCAGCTTGAAATCTACTTGCAATGCCTAAAGCATAAGCAACATCAGGCCTTGTACATAACATGGCATACATTATTGATCCAACAGCCGAAGCATAAGGAATAGAACACATTCTATTTCTCTCTTCAGGTGTCTTTGGAGACATCTTTTTAGAGAGATGTATGCCTTGACTCATGGGTAAATAACCTCTTTTACTCCCATCCATACTGAATCTTTTCAGTATTAAGTCAATGTACCTTGATTGGGACAAGCCTAGCATCCTCTTAGATCTATCTCTATAGATCTTTATTCCTAGTATATAGGATGCTTCTCCCAAATCTTTCATGGAAAAACTTATTTGATAGCCATAATTTGACTGATTGTAACATTGGGATATCATTCCCAATGAGGAGTATGTCATCTACATACAGAACCAAGAAGACTATTGGTTCTTCCCACTAGTTTTCTTGTACACACATGGTTCATCCACATTCTTGATAAAACCAAACTCTTTTATTGTTTCATCAAAATGGATGTTCCAACTCCTTGATGCTTGCTTTAATCCATAAATGGATCTCTTAAGTTTGCATACCTGATTTGGTCTCTCATTTGACTCAAATCCTTCTGGCTGTGACATATAGACTTCCTCCTCAAGGAAACCATTAAGGAAGGCAGTCTTTACATCCATTTGCCATATTTCATAGTCGTGGTATGCTGCTATAGCAAGCATAATCCGAATAGATTTGAGCATGGCAATAGGTGAAAATGTTTCATCATAATCAATCCCCTATTTTTGCCTAAAATCCTTAGCCACCAATCTGGCCTTATAGGTTTCAATTTGACCATCAGCTCCAATCTTTTTCTTAAAAATTCCATTTGCATCCAATAGGATTTATATCCTCTTGGTGCATCCACCAAAGTCCATACTTTGTTGGTGTGCATGGATTCCATTTCGGATTGCATGGCAGCCAGCCATTTGTAAGAGTCCTTACTTTTGACTGCTTCCATATAGGTCAGAGGTTCGTCATTCTTCAATGACTTGGGCTTCATTATTCTCAATAATGAAACCATACCTCACAGGTGTATTTCTGTACTCTTTTAGACCTACGGATAGGAGTTATGTGTTCTGGTTCTTTTATATGATTATATGGTTGAGAAATTTCTATTTGATTTTTCTTGAACTTCACTAAGTTCAATATTTCTGCCACTGCCCTTTTCTAGGATAAATTTTTTTTCCATGAAAATGGCATGCCTACTTACAAATACCTTTTGTTCAGTAGGATGGTAGAATAAATATCCTATACTATTTCTAGGATATCCTATAAATAGACATCTCTCTGATCTAGCATCAAGTTTATGTCCAAAATTTCTTTTTTGACATATGCTGGACAACCCCATATCTTAAGATACTTAAGATTAGGTTTCTTACTTCTCCATATGTCATATGGAGTACTAGATACAGATTTAGAAGGTACTCTATTCAAGATGTAAATTGCAGTCTCCAGAGCATGACCCCAGAAGAAAATAGGTAAATTCAGTGAAGCACATCATGGACCATACCATATCTAATAAGGTATGATTTTTTTCTTTCGGCTACACCATTTAATTATGGTGTATAAGGAGGTGTCCATTCAGAGAGAATCCCTTTAACTTTAAGATAGTCAAGAAACTCACTAGATAAGTATTCTCCTTCTCGATCAGATCGAAGGATTTTTATACATTGTCCAATTTATTTTTCGACCATACTTTGATACTCTTTAAATTTATCAAAGGCTTCTGATTTGTGTTTCATAAGATACACATATCCAAACCTAGATAAATCATCAGTGAATGTAATAAAATAAGAGTATCCTCCTCTAGCTTGAGTTGTCATAGGACCACATACATCCGTATGTACAAGTCCTAATAACTCATTTGTCCTTTCTCTATGTCCACTAAATGGAATCTTGGTCATTTTACCCATGAGGCATGATTCACAAGTTCCCAATGATTCATAATCAAAAGGATCAAAGAACTTTTCTTTGTATAACTTGTTAATCCTAGCCTCACTAATATGACCTAATCGATAATGACAATGCCAAAGTAAAAAGTATTATTTATGTCATCTCTCTTACGTTTTTCATTTTCATCAATATGAAATATATTATCATCCAAACATAGAGTCAACAAACCATTGCTAAATATGCCAAAACAAATATTTTCATTAGAATATTTGATCGAGCAACCTTCGCTCGTTACATTAAGACTATAACCTTATTTTAATAACAAGGGTATAGATATAATATTTCTAATGATCTTAGGCATATAATAATAATTTGTAAGCTCTAAGATCTTTCCATAAGGTAACTTCAATATATTTGTCCCTACAGCTTCTGCTTGGATAGACTCTCCTCCAGCGCCATAGAGCTTGAAGTCATCTTTCTTCAAACTCTTAATTTTCTGCAGCCCCTACAAAGATTTGCAGATATGAAAACCACAGCCGATATCTAATACCCAAGAATTTGAAATAGAAGAATTTAATGATAATATAGTATGTATCTCATACATACCTTTTGGTGCATTATTTGCACCAGACTTCATGGTTGCAAGGTAAGCCTTGCAATTCCTTCTTCCAATGACCTGCTTTGCCACAGTGAAAATAGGTCATCGTCTGTCTGGAGATCCTTCTTCCTCTTTTTCTTCTTATTTATACCACTTTTTAGGATTCAACCTTCTCTTTGAACCCTTTTTGCCTGTCCTTCTTCTTGGAGATCCCATCCATAAGAAGAAGAGGAGCCTTATCTTTCTTGATATGGCTTTCTGCTGTCTTGAGCATATTTAATAGCTCAGGCAATGGAAGAATTTAGTTTGTTCATGTGATAGTTCATGATAAACTGAGAAAAT
>QRFJ01000761.1:224196-309454 GCA_006176705.1 Cocos nucifera
ATCAGCCAATCTCATGCCTCATCAGTAAAAATGAGATATAGACTTAGTCCAAGAGGTGCCTTAAAGCAGAAGGACTCTTGGATTAATTCTACGTAAGTTTTTACGAAGAGTCGCAATGCTTCATCTTTGGCACCACCCTTTTCATCCATTAGATCATGAAACAAAGCCATCCAATGGCTCTAAAAAGGGATGCCCATTCAGCAAGAAGGCATGGAGATAAACTTTGAATAGTCAAAGTCCCAAGAGACTTTGACTTAGTCCAAGAGACGTCAAGGAGGAGTAGGCGGCATGGAGTCTTGGGCGGCAAGGGGCTTGGGCGACAAAACATCCTTGGGCGAAAAATTTAAAAGGAAAAAGAAGTATTTCATCTGTAGAAGGACTCTTCTATGCACCCCATATCAGATGTCCATGCCTAATTAAAAAATATTTATGTGACATAACATATGGGAAAAAAGTCAAAGAAGGTAGGCGCCATCTTATTCCATGCGCCAAAGAGTCCTTTGCGCATGAAAGACTTCCCACGCACAAGAGAGAGACTCTCTAGCATGTGGGATGCAGGTATGTGGTGCCAATCTAAAGCCCAATCAATCTAGGTTAATCCAACTCAAGACCAAATCCTTATTTGGCTCAAATCGGATCTTAATTAGCCCAAATCGGAAGCCGATTCGAATCCAATTCGAATCCAGATGCTAGGGTTTGCTATATGTGCTAGCATATTCATCTTGCAAACATGGTCTAATCTAATTAGACCCTTAATCAATTCTCTTTGTGTGTGACCCATTGGGTTCCACATCTAACCAGCAGTGAGTCAGGGTGTGATTTGACCTAATCTGGTTAGAACTCAACCAAACCGATTTAGGTCAAAACTAGCCAACCCAATTTGACTTAATTTAGAACACTTTCTAATTTAATGATCAAATTAAAATTTTAATTTGATCAAACCCACAAGACATGATTGACATCTAGCAACGTATCATGACTACCCAAAAGATGTGAAATTTTGATGAAAATACCAAAAATATCCTTCAGTGAAAATTACCATGCAACTAGATCCTTCGATCTTCCTGCATCCTGAATATGACTCTGGGTATGAAAATATGTCAATCCCAATATCATATTCATTTCTCTTTCAATCTTATGATAATGATTCATTTAATGAAACATTAGAAATCATTTCTAATTTTCATCATGCTTTGATCAAAGTCTTCCTGAATCATTATTTGTTTGAAGCAGGTAGGATGCTATTTCCTCTTACCAGGAGAGATCGATTCCTTGTTAACCTACTCACAATCTTCATATATATAATCTACCATATCCAGATCATCCCGTACATAACTAAGTCATGAATGAGTATGAACCAAAATATGGATTTATATATATAAGATTCTATGGTAGTTTCAGGTCAAAGGATTACATGCACAAATTCCACTATGAGAACCATCTATTGACATGTAGATAAGACTCCATTAGATATTCTCAATTTGGATCAATTCAGTGAACTCATTCTCTAATGAGCACCCACATTCTTGTATTAGTGTCATACACAAGTTATTGTGAGATCAATCATCCTCTCAATCGAGCATACAAAGAATGTGCTAGTCTTACCGAAAAACATTGATCCCTAACTCAATGTCCCATCGACTAGGAATATTTAAATTAGGGTTTTAAGATTTTAGGTCTCACTAGTATGATCTCATCATAATCCTAAAATCATAGCCCTAATTTATAGAGTTCATCATAATCTTAAATAAATAATAAGACACTGCATATGATGAAATAAATGCCTTTATTTATTAAAAATGTCATTACATGAGTCTGGAAGACAAAGAACATCCCAAAAAATAAATTGGCTTGAGGGCATATTCCTTTCAATCTCCCACTTGCACTAAAGCCAATCGCCCTTATATTTTAATCCCATACAATCAAGGTGGCGATCAAACAGTTGCAGTGGTAAAGCCTTAGTGAATGGGTCTGCTATGTTGTTCTTTGTATCCACTCGTTCTATGACCACATCTTGTCTTTCAATAATTTTTCGAATGAGATGGAAGCATCTCAGAATGTGTTTGGATTTATGATGAGACCTTGGTTCCTTTGCTTGAGCTACAGCTCCAGTATTATCACAGTAAAGTGGTACTGGATTCTCAATTTTCAGGAATAACACCTAATTCAGTGATGAACTTCTTCATCCAGACAGCTTCCTTGGCGGCTTCACTTACAGCTATGTATTCTGCTTCAGTGGTTGAGTCAGCTACAGTTGGCTGCTTAGTACTCTTCCAACTCACTGCTCCACCATTCAGAGTAAAGACATATCCTGAAATGGATTTGCTATCATCTGGGTCTGATTGAAAACTAGAATCAGAATATGCTTCTAAGTTTAAGATCAGAACCACCATATACTAGAAAAATATCTTTAGTCCTTCTCAAGTACTTAAGAATATTTTTCACAGCTTTCCAATGATCCTCTCCTGGATCAGCTTGAAATCTACTTGCAATGCCTAAAGCATAAGCAACATCAGGCCTTGTACATAACATGGCATACATTATTGATCCAACAGCCGAAGCATAAGGAATAGAACTCATTCTATTTCTCTCTTCAGGTGTCTTTGGAGACATCTTTTTAGAGAGATGTATGCCTTGACTCATGGGTAAATAACCTCTTTTACTCCCATCCATACTGAATCTTTTCAGTATTAAGTCAATGTACCTTGATTGGGACAAGCCTAGCATCCTCTTAGATCTATCTCTATAGATCTTTATTCCTAGTATATAGGATGCTTCTCCCAAATCTTTCATGAAAAACTTATTTGATAGCCATAATTTGACTGATTGTAACATTGGGATATCATTCCCAATGAGGAGTATGTCATCTACATACAGAACCAAGAAGACTATGGTTCTCCCACTAGTTTTCTTGTACACACATGGTTCATCCACATTCTTGATAAAACCAAACTCTTTTACTGTTTCATCAAAATGGATGTTCCAACTCCTTGATGCTTGCTTTAATCCATAAATGGATCTCTTAAGTTTGCATACCTGATTTGGTCTCTCATTTGACTCAAATCCTTCTGGCTGTGACATATAGACTTCCTCCTCAAGGAAACCATTAAGGAAGGCAGTCTTTACATCCATTTGCCATATTTCATAGTCGTGGTATGCTGCTATAGCAAGCATAATCCTGAATAGATTTGAGCATGGCAATAGGTGAAAATGTTTCATCATAATCAATCCCCTATTTTTGCCTAAAACCCTTAGCCACCAATCTGGCCTTATAGGTTTCAATTTGACCATCAGCTCCAATCTTTTTCTTAAAAATCCATTTGCATCCAATAGGATTTATATCCTCTGGTGCATCCACCAAAGTCCATACTTTGTTGGTGTGCATGGATTCCTATTTCGGATTGCATGGCAGCCAGCCATTTGTAAGAGTCCTTACTTTTGACTGCTTCCGTATAGGTCAGAGGTTCGTCATTTCTCAATGACTTGGGCTTCATTATTCTCAATAATGAAACCCATACCTCATAGGTGTATTTCTTACTCTTTTAGACCTATGGATAGGAGTTATGTGTTCTGGTTCTTTTATGTGATTATATGGTTGAGAAATTTCTATTTGATTTTCTTGAACTTCACTAAGTTCAATATTTCTGCCACTGCCCTTTTCTAGGATAAATTTTTTTTCCATGAAAATGGCATGCCTACTTACAAATACCTTTTGTTCAGTAGGATGGTAGAATAAATATCCTATACTATTTCTAGGATATCCTATAAATAGACATCTATCTGATCTAGCATCAAGTTTATGTCCAAAATTTCTTTTGACATAAGCTGGACAACCCCATATCTTAAGATACTTAAGATTAGGTTTCTTACTTCTCCATATGTCATATGGAGTACTAGATACAGATTTAGAAGGTACTCTATTCAAGATGTAAATTGCAGTCTCCAGAGCATGACCCCAGAAGAAAATAGGTAAATTCAGTGAAGCACATCATGGACCGTACCATATCTAATAAGGTATGATTTTTTCTTTCAGCTACACCATTTAATTGCGGTGTATAAGGAGGTGTCCATTCAGAGAGAATCCCTTTAAATTTAAGATAGTCAAGAAACTCACTAGATAAGTATTCTCCTCCCCGATCAGATCGAAGGATTTTTATACATTGTCCAGTTTGTTTTTCGACCATACTTTGATACTCTTTAAATTTATCAAAGGCTTCTGATTTGTGTTTCATAAGATACACATATCCAAACCTAGATAAATCATCAGTGAATGTAATAAAATAAGAGTATCCTCCTCTAGCTTGAGTTGTCATAGGACCACATACATCCATATGTACAAGTCCTAATAACTCATTTGTCCTTTCTCTATGTCCACTAAATGGAATCTTGGTCATTTTACCCATGAGGCATGATTCACAAGTTCCAATGATTCATAATCAAAAGGATCAAAGAACTTTTCTTTGTATAACTTGTTAATCCTAGCCTCACTAATATGACCTAATCGACAATGCCAGAGTAAAGTATTATTTATGTCATCTCTCTTACATTTTTCTATTTTCATCAATATGAAATATATTATTATCCAAACATAGAGTCAACAAACCATTGCTAAATATGCCAAAACAAATAATTTTCATTAGAATATTTGATCGAGCAACCTTCGCTCGTTACATTAAGACTATAACCTTGTTTTAATAACAAGGGTATAGATATAATATTTCTAATGATCTTAGGCATATAATAATAATTTGTAAGCTCTAAGATCTTTCCCATAAGGTAACTTCAATATATTTGTCCCTACAGCTTCTGCTTGGATAGATTCTCCTCCAGCGCCATAAAGCTTGAAGTCATCTTTCTTCAAACTCTTAATTTTCTGCAGCCCCTGCAAAGATTTGCAGATATGAAAACCACAGTCGGTATCTAATACCCAAGAATTTGAAATGAAAGAATTTAATGATAATATAGTATGTATCTCATACATACCTTTTGGTGCATTATTTGCACCAGACTTCACGGTTGCAAGGTAAGCCTTGCAATTCCTCTTCCAATGACCTGCTTTGCCATAGTGAAAATAGGTCATTTATCCGGAGACCTTCTTCCCCTTTTTCTTCTTATTTATACCACTTTTAGGATTCAACCTTCTCTTTGAACCCTTTTTGCCTGCCTTCTTCTTGGAGATCCCTTCCATAAGAAGAAGAGGAGCCTTATCTTTCTTGATATGGCTTTCTACTATCTTGAGCATATTTAACAGCTCAGGCAATGAAGAATTTAGTTTGTTCATATGATAGTTCATGATAAACTGAGAAAATGATTCTGGGAGTGATTGCAGGATCAAATCCTGACTTAACTCTCCATCCATTACAAAACCTAATTGACTTAATCGAGTGATTAGGTCAATTACCATCAAAACATGATTTTGTATGGATGTTCCTTCTATCATTCTTGCATGAAATAATTGCTTAGATATCTCATATCTAGCAGTCCTACTATGCTCTCCATAAAGCTCTTTTAGATTGAGCAATATGGATTGAGTGTCCATGCTATCATGCTGCCTCTGTAATTCATTATTCATAGAGGCAAGTATGATGCATTTGACAGTAAGGAAATCATTTTGCCACATCTTGTATGTGGACTTATCTTCATCTGTGGCATCATTTTCTAATGGCTTAGGATCAGGGGTGTCAAGAATATAGGAGAGTTTTTCTTGACTGAGTACTATTTTAAGATTTCTCAACCAGTCAACATAATTTTGACCAGTCAATTTATTTGAATCCAAAATTGAACGTAATGAAAGTGAAGAAGCCATTTAATCTACATAATAAAGAACAATACATAAGCAAATAATTCATGATGACAAACATAATTAAATTAGGACTTTAATTTAATTATGTCTTCCACTAAAAATCATAACCCTCTTATTGATTTTCTTAGTGAGAATAAGATCCTAATTCCTTATAAAAAGTCTTGTGGTTGCACAACAAACTTGTTATAAGTTCAAAGGTAGGAAACTCTTTCCAATTGCATTTTATGCAACTCTCAAAAAATTTTTGCCTCTAAAATATTAATAGCCTTGTGTTAACAACAACAAACTTTAATGTTTTAGTTTAAGTAGAACCCTTCATTTCTATACAGTCAAAAATGAAATATAACTACTTTTGTGGTTACACAACAAAGTAGTATATTCAAAATGCTGTAAGCATCTCAATGCACTAGATTAATATTACATCTTTCCCCATGATAGATCTTGTGGTTACACAACAGAACTAATATGGTTCTGGACATAATAAGAAAATAGTATGAAGGAAGGCCTTAATGTAGTGAATATAATATTAAGCATTTCAATCTGAAATTAAATTAATCAAATCGGCCAGGTAAATGGGAGAGAAATGGGAGTCCCCCCGTTGCTTTCCTTAGACACCAATAAATTTGGCCAGGTCAGACAACAGAACCAATTAAAAAATCATGTTCTCTTTACCAATCAATGAACCAATTTTTCTAGACACCGATTAGATCAATTAGACATCCTGACTGATTTCAGCTAATAGATTAATTACACTACAACTTAATATAATTTTTTTCATAGAGGGGATTTAAAAAGGTCTCGAATGCACATACTGATTTAAAACAAACTAAATGCATAATAGCATTAAAATATATATATGTCAATTAACATGTATAATTATTCTAGGACAACCATCATTATATAGTGAAAACTTTCCACTATATCAGGGCAACCTTTACAGAATAATATATACAACATAATCTCATTACAATAAGTAAAAGAATATGATCTCATCATATAAATAAAAATATGCTAAAAATATTATATCATATTTTTCATTTATGCCATTATACTGTAAGCAAAGCATTATATGATTTAACCTAATAAGGCTTGCTCTGATACCACTGTTGGATTTGGTGTACAGGGCGGAAGCATGGATTTCAAAGCAAAAATATGAAATCAAATAAACCAAACCCAAACCCAAGGACCACCTTATTAGCAATTAAATCATATAACATGCATTTGTAATATAAAAGAAAGTATTAGAACATACCTCTTATCGCTAAACCCTAAATTGACCCTGATCGTCGGTAGCAGTCCGTCAGGGTTTCCACCAGGTGCCCACGTGTTCACCCTCCAACGTTGATCCACATAGAGACTTGACCAAGACACCAGCACCTCTGATTTATATAATTAAAATTCTTATAATAAGAACTTTAATTAAATGGGCAAGACCTTCTTAAGCCTTTATGTCACCTTCCTTGCCTTTCCTTATCTATCTTTCTTTTTCTTTTGTCTTCTTAATTTTTCTTCCTAATCTCTTAGTCTTAAGATGACTTCTTATCCTTATAATGATAAGGTCTAGACAAGAGAAAGGAAGAAAGAAAATTGGATAAAAAGAAACTCTTGTAAGAAAGAAAAGATAATGTTCACTCCCCGGACTCTTGGTGTGCACCCCTATTTATAATGTACGTAGGGGTGCCAACAAAAAATCTCATGCCCTTTCCTCATCAAATTCTCATGCCCCATCAGCCAATCTCATGCCTCATCAGTAAAAATGAGATATAGACTTAGTCCAAGAGGTGCCTTAAAGCAGAAGGACTCTTGGATTAATTCTACGTAAGTTTTTACGAAGAGTCGCAATGCTTCATCTTTGGCGCCACCCTTTTCATCCATTAGATCATGAAACAAAAGCCATCCAATGGCTCTAAAAAGGGATGCCCATTCAGCAAGAAGGTGTGGAGATAAACATTGAATAGTCAAAGTCCCAAGAGACTTTGACTTAGTCCAAGAGACGTCAAGGAGGAGTAGGCGGCATGGAGTCTTGGGCGGCAAGGGGGCTTGGGCGACAAAACATCCTGGGAAAAAAATTTAAAAGGAAAAAGAAGTATTTCATCTATAGAAGGACTCTTCTGCACCCCATATCAGATGTCCATGCCAATTAAAAAATATTTACGTGACATAACATATGAGAAAAGTCAAAGAAGGTAGGCGCCATCTTATTCCATGCGCCAAAGAGTCCTTTGCGCATGAAAGACTTCCCACGTGCAAGAGAGAGACTCTCTAGCATGTGGGATGCAGGTATGTGGCATCCAATCTAAAGCCCAATCAATCTAGGTTAATCCAACTCAAGACCAAATCTTATTTGGCTCAAATTGGATCTTAATTAGCCCAAATCGGAAGCCGATTCGAATCCAATTCGAATCCAGATGCTAGGGTTTGCTATATGTGCTAGCATATTCATCTTGCAAACATGGTCTAATCTAATTAGACCCTTAATCAATTCTCTTTGTGTGTGACCCATTGGGTTCCACATCTAACCAGCAGTGAGTCAGGGTGTGATTTGACCTAATCTGGTTAGAACTCAACCAAACCGATTTAGGTCAAAACTAGCCAACCCAATTTGACTTAATTTAGAACACTTTCTAATTTAATGATCAAATTAAAATTTTAATTTGATCAAACCCACAAGACATGATTGACATCTAGCAACGTATCATGACTACCCAGAAGATGTGAAATTTTGATAAAAATACTAAAAATACCCTTCAATGAAAATTACCATGCAACTAGATCCTTCGATCTTCCTACATCCTGAATATGACTCTGGGTATGGAAATATGTCAATCCCAATATCATATTCATTTCTCTTTCAATCTTATGATAATGATTCATTTAATGAAACATTAGAAACCATTTCTAATTTTCATCATGCTTTGATCAAAGTCTTCCTGAATCATTATTTGTTTGAAGCACGTAGGATGCTATTTTCTCTTACCAGGAGAGATCGATTCTTTGTTAATCTACTCACAAGCTTCATATATTTAATCTACCATATCTAGATCATCCTGTGCATAACTGAGTCATGAATGAGTATGAACCAAAATATGGATTTATATATATAAGATTCTATGGTAGTTTCAGGTCAAAGGATTACATGCACAAATTCCACTATGAGAACCATCTATTGACATGTAGATAAGACTCCATTAGATATTCTCAATTTGGATCAATTCAGTGAACTCATTCTCTAATGAGCACCCACATTCTTGTATTAGTGTCATACACAAGTTATTGTGAGATCAATCACCCTCTCAATCGAGCATACAAAGAATGTGCTAGTCTTATCAAAAAACATTGATCCCTAACTCAATGTCCCATCGACTAGGAATATTTAAATTAGGGTTTTAAGATTTTAGGTCTCACTGGTATGATCTCATCATAATCCTAAAATCATAGCCCTAATTTATAGGGTAGTCTCAAAGAACGTTAGGTTCAATCGTGTGCTAGCACGATTTTCTTGAACCTAATTGAATCTAATTCAAATCAATTGAACTGGATTAGTCCAATTGATGATATCTAGATCCAAACCCTTATTTGTGTGATCCAGTTAGGTTCAGTTCTGTATGGTAATGGGATATGTCATGATCTCTATCATCGACATCATCGAAACTCCTTTCGATGGATCAGAACTCTTCTGATTCAGACAACTAGAATGATCGATCATCTAAATCATTCTAATTGCTCCCAAAATCCACCAGTGACACCTAGCAGTATATGGTGGCAACCCATCAAAACTGAAAATGCGAACCTCTTGGTGCAGCTACTTGTGTGATTAAGTTCTTCTATCTTGAGCCCCGATCAGATTAGGGTTAAGGTGAACTCGTCAAACCCTAATTTCTATCATATGATTTAATCATTCGATTCAAGTCCGATGTGAAAATCTTAAATAGAAACTCTTTCTATTATTTCACTCTGCCATGGCCATGGGCTTATGGACTTGATTCTCATGATCATCATAGGGCTGCTCCTCTACCACCGAGGTAGATAGATTCCATCTTGGTGCAATCCAATTCCTACAATGAACATGCTATAGCCAACATACACCTCAGGATTTTCCGAATGGCTAGGAGATCGAGTCATGGTGTAGTCAAACTATAACACCCTCAAGGTGAACTGCCGATGCACCTCAGGTCAAAGAACCAGACACACCACTGCAGCATCGAGTCAGTCATCGACGAGAAGGTAGACTTCCTTAATGACTACTCGAGGTGGTCACGCTCAGTGCCCTCATTCTCTAACGAGTATCTATACTCTCGCTCCGGTGTCTCCACACCGTAGACTCAAGACTCATCTACTAAAAGAAGCGATTGTACACCAACCTTCCGGATCAATCACCATCCTCATGATGATCCTATGGTCAGGAGCATTTTATGAGTTAATAATGAATTATTCATGTCTTAAATTTTCAACTCTTGAAAATATGAATTATCATTACCATTAACTCAAAGGATGTATCACAGACACTAAATACACATATGTGATAGAAAATAATCCATTTTATTTATTTATAGTCAAAATTATAATTTTGCCCCTAGAAGTGTATTACAAGTGTCAGCCAATTCTGGCTTCTAGGGCACATATATCTAACAAACTCCCACTTGACCTAAAGCCAATTGGCTACAAGTCTAAGTCCCATCTTCTCAAGGTGGGCTTCGATCTTCTGCTGGCCCAATGGCTTTGTAAGTGGGTCTGCCACATTATCTGTGGAGTCGACTCTCTTGACCTCGACGTAACCCTTCTCGAGGTAATCGTGGATGAGGTGGTATCGCCGCTCGATATGCTTGGATTTTTGGTGAGACCTCGGCTCCTTAGCAAGGGCTATGGTGCCATTGTTGTCGCAGTATAGAGGAATGGCATCTGATGGCATTACTCCAATTTCTATGGCAAACTTCTTGTACCAGAATGCCTTCCTTTGCAGCTTCTGATGCAGCGATATATTCTGCTTCCATGGTGGAATCTGCTATCACCGTTTGCTTGAAACTCTTCCAAGCTGACAGCACCACCATTGCACACAAACAGACTCCCAGATGTCGACTTTCGATCATCTACATCGGACATAAAATCCGAGTCTGTGTATCCCTGGACTTGGAGTTCTCCATTACCAAAGACCAACAATCATATCCTTAGTTCTTCTCAAGTACTTAAGGATACATTTCACAGAAGTCCAGTGTTCTTCACCTGGATTTGACTGATATCTGCTTGTGACACTCACAGCATGGGCTATATCAGGTCGTGTACATAAGCATGGCATACATGAGGCTCCCTATTGCAGAAGCATAAGGGATCTTGCTCATGCATTCTATTTCCTCAGGTGTGCTAGGGCACATCTTCTTGGAAAGATGAATGCCATGTCTGAAGGGTATTAATCCCCTCTTAGAGTTTTTCCATACTAAACCTCTTTAGTACTTCCTCTATGTACATCTTCTGTGAAAGTCCTAGCATCCTATTCGGTCTATCTCTATAGACCTTAATTCCTAGAATAAAGGATGCTTCACCTAGGTCTTTCATGGAGAATTCCTTGGACAACCACAATTTTGACTGTTGTCAACATGGGAATATCATTCCCAATAAGGAGGATGTCATCCACGTACAATACGAGGAAGACAACAGCGCTCCCACTGACCTTTTTGAAAGACACATGGTTCCTCTTCATTTTTGATGAAACCAAATAATTTTGATCACATCATTGAAATGAGTGTTCCAGCTCCGAGATGCTTGCTTAAGTCCATATATGGACCTTTGCAGCTTGCAAACCTTGTGATCAGTATCACTGGATGTGAAACCTAGCGGCTGTTCCATATAGATATCTTCCTCAAGATATCCATTTAAGAATGCCATTTTCACGTCCATTTGCCATATTTCATAATCGAAATAGGCTGCAATAGCAAGCAATGTGCGGATGGATTTTAGCATAGCCTACTGGGGAAAAGGTATCCTGATAGTCAATGCCTTCGCATTGACTATAACCTTTTGCCACTAAGTCTAGCCTTGAATGTCTCCACATTTCCATCTGCACCAATCTTTCTCTTGAAGATCCATTTACACCCAATAGGGTACTATACCTTCTGGTGGATCTACCAAGGTCCAGACTTGGTTTGAGTGCATCGAGTCAATTTCTGACTTCATTGCCTCTAAGCCATTTCTCGGAGTCGATATCTGATATCGCCTCGTTATAGGTTTTGGGATCATCACCATGAGCCACCATTACCTACGAGGAATATTTTCTCTACTTCCTCTGAAATAATACCTAAGTATCTCTTCAGGGGGATGGAAAACTCTTTTCGATCTACGAGGTGGAGGAGGTAGTGTTCTTATTGGCTTCAACCTGATTTGGTTCCAATTGGTCCTTAGCTCGTTGCTCTTGTGAGACTTTCTCATCAAGCTTGATCTGCTTTCCAATGCCGCTATCTTGAATAAACTATTTTTCAAGAAAGATGGCATGTCGACTCACAATCACATTGTGATCTTCTGGAATGTAGAAATAATATCCTAATGACTCTTTAGGATATCCTATGAATCGAGCTCTAAAGGACCTAAAGTCTAACTTGTCTGCTTGTTGTCTTTTGACATGAGCCGGACAACCCCAAATTCTGAGATGACTCAGACTTGGTTTCTTACCATGCCATATCTCATACGGTGTGGTAGGAATGATTTTAGAAGGAACCCTATTCAGTAAGTATAATTGAAGTTAACAAATGAATGTCCCCAAAGAAAATTCAGGAAGGTCTGTGAAGCTCATCATGGATCGGACCATATCTAATAGAGTTCCGATTTCTCCATTCTGAAATCCTGTTGAGTTGAGGTGTTCCTGGTGGAGTCCATTGAGAGACTATGCCATTTTTCTTGAGATAGTCTCAGGAATTTCCGACTAAGGTATTCACCTCCTCGATCTGATCGAAGAATCTTAATGGGTTTTTCAGTTTGCTTTTCTACTTCATGTCTGAATTCTTTGAACTTTTCAAAAGCTTCAGACTTGTGTCTCATAAGATACACATACCCATACCTAGATAAATCATCGGTAAAGGTTATGAAGTAGACAAAGTTGCCTCTAGCCGGCACATCAAATGGGCCGCACACATCAGTATGTACTAGGGCAAGAAGATCTGTGGCCCTTTTCCCCATGTCCTACAAAAGGGAGCTTAGTCATTTTGCCATGAAGACAAGATTCACAAATTGGATATGACTCGAAAGTCAATGGACTCAATAGCCCATTTTTCTTCAATTTGTTAATCCTATCTTCTGCTATATGACCTAATCTTAGGTGCCATAGATACCTATTCGTTTGGACTATCCCTAGGTCATTTCATGGCATTCACATTTTGCTCGATATTTAAATTTTGCTCGATATTAGAATAGATACATCAATATGTAACTGATAAAGATCGTTAATAAGGAAACCACTTGCAATTTTATTTCTTTCATAAAGAATGTTACAATGGTCCTTAAGAAAACTAATTACATAGCCTTCTAATGCAAGACAAGAAATAGAAAACAAATTCCAGCTTACTGCAGGCACATAATAACAGTCTTTTAACACTAAGTCTAAACCAGATGGTAGTTGAAGAGGATATGTTCCCACGGCCACGGTAGCAACTCTTGCTCCATTTTCAATGCGCAAGATCATCTCACCATCTCTCAGCCTCCTGCTATCCTCAAGACCCTGCATGAAAGTGCACAAATAAGCACTAGAATTAGAGTCAAGCACCCAATTGGATGCAGAAGAAATCGTAAGGTTAGACTCAATAACGAGCATACCTCCAGAAGGATCTGCCTCCTTCTTGTTCTTTAGGGTGACTAGGTAAGTAGGGCAGTTCTGCTTCCAGTGGCCGTCATATTGCAATGGAAATATTTTTCTTTGTCCGTGGCCTTCTTCTTTAGCTCTGCCTTTTTCTTCTTTCCTCCTTCCATCTTCTACTTTTTCATAGACTTCTTCTTCTTTCCAAAAGACTTTTTCTTGGAAGAATTTCATTCCATAGCATGCACTGAGCCTTTAGAATCTTTCATAGAAGCTCAGTGGTAATCAGTATGTTCATAAGTTTGGCCAGAAAATTTTGAAGTTTATGCATATGGTAGTTCATGATGAACTACCCATACGCATTAGTCAAAGATTGTAGAATTATATCATTTTGTAGATCCAAGTCTAACTTCACTCTGAGCTTCTCAAGCTCTTCCAAATTCTTGATCATCATCAGATAATGATCTTAAATTGATTGCCCATCATGCATCTTAGCCTTGAATAATCGTTTAGTGACTTGATACTTGGCTGTGTGACTCTGTTCACCAAACATCTCTTGTAGGTGAGCCATCATTTGACGAGCAGTCCTGATATCTTCATGTTAGTGCTGAAATTCATTAGTTATCGAGCCCATTATATAATATCTGGTCTTGTTATCTTCGTTCGTCCACTTATCCAGAGATGCTCTCTATTCAACAGATGGACGAGCTGGTAAGGTGGGAGGGTCCTGGTCCAATACATGAGTTAACCTTTTAGAACCTAAAATAATTTTGAAGTTTTGGAGTCAATTCTTGTAATTTGGTCTGGTCAATCTATGGGTGTCCAGGATTCATGCTAGTGGGTTGGATGCAGATATTTTTCTATAGAGAGTCAAAGTTTCTAGTTAGATATTATAATTAAGACTTAACTAATTTATTTAGAATTTTAATTTTTAAATAAATTAGCTTTCACTATTTTTTGAATTTCTACACTCCCTCTGTAGAGATACGAAAATCTTCATAATTAATGATTTCTAGTGGGTGGTGCGGTCTCACCAATTGATTCATCACCTCACCTAACAGTTATTGATGATGGGTTAGCCGATGAGTGAACAACTCTTGTTCAGTAATTCTTCAATCATGGTACACCCAAACTTGATCTCTAATTCATGAATCTCACCATGCCTAGAATATTGATCCACTTTTAGTTAAGTCAGATCCATCATTTTCATAGATTGGATTTCTAATTGAGTCTCTTACCATATCCAAAATATTGAGTCCAATCCATCCTCCACCCATAGCATCCAATGCCTAATAGACATGGTTGCATCTTCTTGGTGCAACTAAACCACTGTAACCAGCCGAGAATAATCAACTCCGGGAAGGGTCCGCACATCTACAATGGTGGAAGATCTTAGACTTAATCTTTTCTTAGGAAGAATTAATTTAGATCTCATTAAACTAGACTTGACATAGTCATAACCATTATGACTAACCTAGTGGCATGGGTTAGCTCGGATTATTGACCACCTCAGATCAAAACTGAGTCAACAAACATGGCCAGGTAAGTGAGACCGGTGGAAGGGATATGCCATTAACTCGATAAGAACGCATTCGTGTCGAGTAGCTCCCAATTAAAAACCAATCGATCATATCTGCCAAACTTACCTTAGACATCAAATTATTGAGCCAGAACCAATTGGATTAGCCTACAATCCAGACTCTAACCACTAAGCCTAATTTGATCTTAGCTTGATCAATCACTCACGTGACTTGATCTTGACCCAGACTTAATCCTATTAGACTGGTCAATTTATGCACTATTGATCCCATCTAACCAACTCTTGATTCGGTTTGATTAATCGCTTAGACCTAATTGAGCTGCCCAAGCCCAAACCCAATTTTGTGAATATGTCTTAGATCTAAAATTTTTAATTTTAGATCTAATTAATATTTCATAATCTTAATTTTTAATTAAGTTTAGGGTTCACAAATAAAATATGTAAATAAAATCCTAAGATTTCAGGATCTAGGATTTTGTAGAAAATAAGTTCTTGATTTCTGATTAAGGATGAACGTGCAGCACCCCTACACATTATAAGAATACCCCATCGAATGAAAGGAGAGGATATTTAAATCCTACTTTATTCTTATGATTGGACAGCCAAGGGGGATGCCTTAATCAGAAATATAAATCTACAAAACTAGTTAGATCTACATCATATATCTCATATATAAAATTGATCTAACTTAATATATGTTTTGCATACATCTCATGTATCATATCATGCATATTTTTTTAGATCTAAATTATCTTATAATTATCTAAAAAATTAGATTTAAATTGATCACATCAAAATAAATTCTAATCTAGATAATTATGTAGAACTATTCTACAACTAGTCTAATCATGCATGCATCATATCTCATATGATCTAAAAATTAAATAATTTTATTTTCTATTTTTTAGATCTTATTATAATATTTATAATCATTAAAAAATAAAAAATAAATAGATCTAAAATTATAATTTAATTAAAATAAATTATGATCATGCAAGACTATGTATAGAACTATTCTATTTTACAACTAGTCATGCATATTATAGAACTTAGATCTATATTATTTAATTTTAATTTTTTCTAATTTTAGATCTAATTACATCTCATGTGACATCTAAAATCATCAATTATTAGATCAAAAATAAATAAAAATTAAATTTAAATAATTTATAGAACCTAGTTCTGATACTAGTTGAAGAGGAAATCCTGATTTTTTGGATCAGGTTCGTTCAAATCTGATCGGATCAAGAGAGATATTTTAAAATTTTTTTTATATATCTAGATCAGATCTGAGATATTTTAGATCTAATTTTATAGATCTAATAAATAAAAATAAAAATAAATTAAATCTAATTTAATTATACCTTGATGCTGGGTAATCCGATTATCCTTTGATGATGCTACTGATTGCCTGAGGTTCCGGATCTAGCCATGCAAGCATCTAGCCTCTACCGATATCTACTTAGGCTAGATCTGAAGATCTTCTTCTTCTTTATCAATTTTCCAAAAATTAGATTTGGATCTGATTTGGAGGATCTTTAAAACTCCTTCTGAAGATCTATTCTCGTCTCTGTAGCAGTGCTGCCTTCTTTCTTTCTCGTCAGCTTTTTCATGTATGGATCGCACCAAACTAGAGCCCAACTTATCTTGAGCATGGAGAGGAGAGAGAGAACTAGAAGATGGCATGGAGCAGAGAGAGGAGCAGCCTTGGGGCATGGCTAGGAGAAAACTCTATCAAAGTGGGGTGCAGATAGGGTTTATTTAGACCCTGCTACGCCATGTAGTGCCACATCATTCCTGCTAATCACGTTGCTTCGTACAATCAGATCTAAATCTAATTAGTGGCATGACATCACCTAATCCAATCAGATGAGAGACCCTCTAATTCTTCCTTAGATGGCACCTAAGATTGGTCAAAGTCTATGGCTAGCGGTCACCTAAGTAGAAACCAAGAAGCAACCTAGAGTCCCATCTGTATGGGACTCTAGGCATCCCTATCCATGGGCGCATGCTTCCCTAGGTGTGTGCCCCCTTCTTTTTAATTTCTAGTAAGAGAACAAGCCCCTATCTGCTCTTCAATAAGTGCATGATACATGGACAGATGACTAAGGATCAAAGGTCAACGTTTGACCAAAGTTAAAGGATAAGAATTAGCAGGTGACAAAAAATGGTAGGTGTTGTGTCAAATTTACCTCATAAATTCAGACAATCCTTTTCTAACCTAGACAAGCTCCAGTCAGACCAAGTAAAGGTACCTGAGTGAGCACAAACTCATTTGGCTCAGTCGAGACAACTTTTAATGATAGTAGAAGGAGAACGTTAGGTTCAATCGTGTGCTAGCATGATTTTCTTGAACCTAATTGAATCTAATTCAAATCAATTAAACTGGGTTAATCCAATTGATGATATCCAAATCTAAATTCTTATTTGTATGATCTAGTTAGATTCAGTTTTGTATTGTAATAGAATATGTTGCGATCTCTATCATCGACATCATCGAAACTCCTTTCGATAGATCAGAACTCTTCTAATTCAGACAGTTAGAATGATCGATCATATAAATCATTCTAATTGCTTCCAGAATCCACCAGTGACACCTAGCAGTATATGGTGGCAACCCACCAAAATTAAAAATGAACCTCTCGATACAGCTACTTGTATGATTAAGTTCTTCTATCTTGAGCCCTGATCATATTAGGATTAAGGTGAACTCATCAAACCCTAATTTCTATCATATGATTTAATTATTCGATTCAAGTTCGATGTGAAAATTTTAATAGAAACTCTTTCTATTATTTTACTCTGCCATAGTTATGGGCTTATCGACTTGATTCTCATGATCATCATAGGGCTGCTCCTCATCCATCGAGGTAGATAGATTCTCTCTTGGTGCATCCAATTCCTACAATGAACATGCTATAGCCAACATACACCTCAAAATTTTGAATGGCTAGGAGATCGAGTCATGGTATAGTCAAACTATAACACCCTCAGGGTGAACTACCGATGCACCTCAGGTCAAAGAACCAGACACACCACTGCAGCTTCAGGTCAATCATCGACGAGAAGGTAGACTTTCTTATGACTACTCGAGGTAGTTATGCTCAGTGCCCTCATTCTCTAATGAGTACTTGTACTTTCGCTCTAGTATCTCTACACCATAGACTCAAGACTCATCTACTATGAAGAAGTAATTGTACACCAACCTTCTGGATCAATCACCATCCTCATGATGATCCTACGGTCAGGAGCATTTTATGAGTTAATAATGAAAATTCTTGTCTTAAATTTTTAACTCTTGAAAATAAGAATTATCATTACCATTAACTCAAGGGATGTATCACAGACACTAAATACACATTTATGATAGAAAATAACCCATTTTATTTATTTATAATCAAAATTATAATTTTACCTTTAGAACTGTATTACCAGTGTCAGCCAATTCTAGCTTCTAGGGCACACATATCTAATATGGATATCATCAATTGAGCTAACCTAGTTTGATTGATTTGGATTAGATCCAATCAGGTTCAAGATAATCGTGCTAGCACACGATTGAGCCTAACTTTCTCCTTCTATAATCTTTCTGATTCATCGCAACCAAGTTAAATTTAATTTGACTCATTCTTATATTTTAAAAAAAATTATTTTCATCTTATTGGAATAAGTTCAGGTCAAATTAATTGTAGAAATTAAATCCATTCATAGTCAAATTGGACTAGGGTCAAAAGTTGACCTATTTAAGAGAATTAAGGATCACCTGATCAAATACTTCCAAAAAATTCTTTAGAAATTATTTTGATATGATTATTTGGATATATGATAGGACATGAGAAATATATTTGGTGTATAAAATTTTATGATTTTTGGAGGTGCCTAGACTAAGTTATGATAGAGTTTGATTTGGATCAAACTCTTGAGGAAAAAATCCTAGGTGCAATGGACTCTTCCTTATCTACTCGCGTCGACCTCATTTTGAATCAATTTTGGTGATAAAACTAGACGAGATCTGGTGGTTTTCTATGGAGAATAATCCCTAGAGTCCCTTTGATCAAATAATAAGTGATTTGGTCAAAGTAGGACTCTAGATGGCATTGGGTTTGAGAAACCTATCTCATGCCATTGTGAAGAGTCGCACAAAATTTTTTTTCATGCCCAAGAGGAGCTAGATATCTGATATCCCATGTCCCTCTATCCTCTCTCTCCCTCTCTTCTACATTTCTAAAAAGTTAGGCACAAATTTGAGTTGAAGATCTAAGCTTTTTGGCACAAGATTCAGGATCTATGCGATGGTGTTCGTGAGACGGACACACTGCCTTCAAAAATTTTTTGAAGGACTTACAGATCAAATTCAGATCTAATCTTTGAGGTGAGATTCATGAGGAGAAGGCATTTAGATCCTATCCTAGTGGATACTGATAGAGGCTAGGCGCGTGCATAGCTCCTTCCAGAACCTCAGGATAGATTAGGATCATTGTAGGATAATCTAATTACCCAAAATAAGGTATAAGATTAAATTAGATTTTATTTTATTTTAATCTTAATATCAAATCTTAAAGGATCAGATCTATGATGTCTTAGATTTGATTATAATCTTAGAAATTTTTTTTTTAAAATATTTCTTCAGATCTAATCAGATCTGCACGATCTTATGGCGGAAAATAGAATTTTTTCTTCAACTGATATTAGAGCTGCATTAGCAGTTCTTCAGATCTATCTTAGATCAAATTTTATTTTTATTTATAATTTGATATTAAAAGATTTTAGATATCACATCAGATATGATGAGATCTAAAATAAAAAAATTAAAAAAAATTAAATCATTTAGATCTAATATGTATGAGATATATGACTAGACTAGGTATAGAATAGTTCTATGTGTAGTCTAGTACGATCATATATTTAATTTGATTAAATATAATTTTAGATTTATTTAATTTTTATTTTTTTGATATTATAATTTTTGTAACTAGATCTAAAAAATAGAAAATAAAATTTTTAATTTTTATTTTATTTCATATGAGATGTGAAAGATGCATGCTTAGACTATTTATAGAATAGTTCTATAAGATGTCTAGAATAGTTTTAATTTTGATATGATCAAATTTAAAATTTTATTTTTTAGATTTAATATGTGATATTTCAGATCTGAAAGTATGCGTATTGATAATACATGAGATGTATGCAAAACATGTATTAGTTAGATCTTTTTATATGTGATATATGATCTAACTAGTTTTGTAGTAAAAAATTATACTTTTGATTAAAGAGTTTTCCATGGCTATTTGGTCATAAGAACAAAGTAGGATGTAAAGGCCCTCTCCTCTTTATTCGATGGGGATGTTCTTATGACATGTAGGGGTGCTGTGCATTTATCCTTAATAAAAAAATAGAATTTATTTTTTTACAAAATTTTAGATCTTGAAATCCTAAAATTTTTATTACATATTTTGTTCATGAACCCAAAACTTAACTAAGAATTAAGATTATGAAATTAATTAGAACTAAAAATTATGAATTTTTAGATCTAAGACATATTCATAAAATTGGGTTCAGGCTTGGGTAGCTCAATTAGGTCTAGCGGTTGATCAAACTGAATCAAAAGTTGGTTAGGTGGGATCAAAGAAAGCTTAGATTTGACCAGCCTAATAGGATTAAGTCTGGGTTAAGATTGAATCACATTGAGATGTGTCTTGATCAAGTCAAGACCTAATTTGGCTCCATAGTTCGAGTCTGGATTGTAGGCTAACTAAATTGATTCTGATTTGATAATTTAGTGTCTAAGATAAGTCTGGCAGATATGATCAACTGGTTTTTAATTGGGAGCTACTCGACTTGAATGTGTTCTTATCGAGTTAATGGCATATCCCTCCCACCGATCTCACTTACCTAGCCATTTGTATCGATCCGGTTTTGATTTGAGGTGGCTAACAAATTGAGCCAATCCATGCCACTAAGTTAGTCATAATTATTATGACTAAGTCAAGTCAAGTTTAAAGAGACCTAAATTAAATCTTTCTAAGAAAATATTAAGTCTAAGGTCTTCCACTATTGTAGATGTGCGGGCCCTTTTCGAGGTTGATTATTCTCAGTTGGATATAGTGGTTCAGTTGCATCGAGAAGATGCAACCATGTCTATTAGGCATTGGCTTCTATGGGTTGGAGGATGGATTGGGCTCAATATTTTGGATACGGTGAGGGACCCAATCAAGAATCCAATTCGTGCAAATGGTGGATCTAACTTAACTAAGGAGTGGAGCAATATTTCGGGCATGGTGAGCTTCATGAATTAGAGACCAAGTTTTGGGTGCACAATGATTAGAGAATCATTGGACAAGAGTTGTCCACTCATCAGTTGATGCATCACCAATAACTGTTAGATGAGGTGGTAAGCTAATTGGTGGGACCGCACCATCCACTAAAAATCAATGATCGTAAAGATTTTTGCATCTCTACCAAGAAAGTATAAGGATCCGAGTAAATAGTGATGGCCTAATTTGTTTAAAAATAAAACTCCTAAATAAATTGATTAAGTCTAATTACAAAATCTAACTAAAATCTTTGACTCTCTACAGAAAGATGTCTACGTCTAATCCACTGGCCCGTATCCTGGACACTCACAGACTGACTGGATCCAACTATAAGGATTGGCTTTGAAACTTTAAAATTATTTTGGATTTCGAGAAGTTGACTCATATGTTGGAATAGGATCCTTCCACTTACCAGTCTGTCCATCCATTGATCAGAGAGCATCTCTTGAGAAGTGGATGGATGAAGATAACAAAGTCAGGTATTACATGTTGGGCTTGATGTCTAATGATCTCCAATGCCATCATAAAGATATTAAGACTAGCCGTTAAATGTTGGCTCACCTGCAAGAGTTGTTTGGTGAATAGAGTCACACAGCCAAATATCAAGTCACTAAAAGATTGTTTAAGGCTCAAATGCATGATGGGCAGTCGGTCCAAGATCATTGCCTAACGATGATCAAGGACATAGAAGAGCTTGAGAAGCTTAGTGTCAAGTTAGATCAAGATTTGCAGACTGATATAATTTTATAGTCCTTGACAGATGCGTATGGGCAGTTCATCATAAACTATCATATGCATAAACTTCAGAATACCTTGGCTGAGCTCATGACTATGCTAGTTACTGCTAAGCTTTCTATAAAAGGTTCTAAAGGCTCAGTACCTACTGTGGAGCGAACTTCTTTCAAGAAAAAATTTTTTGGAAAGAAGAAGAAATCCATGAAGAAGCAGAAGGTGGATAGTGAAAAGAAGAAGAAGGCAGAGCCAAAGAAGAAGGCTGCAGACAAAGAAAAATATTTTCATTGCAACACCGACGGCCATTGGAAGCGAAACTGTCCTCTTTATCTGGCTAGCTTAAAGAACAAGTAGAAAGAAGGACTTTCTGAAGGAATGCTCGTCAATGAGTCTATCGAGCAAAATATGAATGCCATAGGATCAAAATGATCTAGAGATAGTGTTAATGAAAGGTACCTGTGGCACCTTAGACTAGGTTACATAGCTGAAGATAGGATTAACAAATTGGAAAAATCCAGACTAATAGGTCCATTGACTTTCGAGTCATATCCAATTTATGAATCATGCCTTCATGGCAAAATGACTAAGCTTCCTTTTGTAGGACATGGGAAAAAGGCCACAGACCTGCTTGCCCTAGTACTACTGATGTATGCAGCCCATTTGGTAAGCCAGCCAAGAGCAATTACATCTACTTCATCACCTTTATCAATGATTTATTTTGGTATGGGTATGTGTATTTGATGCGACACAAATCTGAAGCTTTTGAAGAGTTCAAAAAATTTAGACTCAAAGTAAAAAAAATAAATAGGAAAATCTATTATGATTTTTCGATTAGATCGAGGAGGCGAATACCTTAGTCAAAAATTTCTAGACTATCTTAAGGATAATGGCATAATCTCTCAATGGACTTCATCTACCTCAACTCAATAGGATTTCAAAATTAAGAAATCAGACCCTATTAGATATGATCCGATCCATGATGAGTTTCATGGACCTTCCTGAGTTTTTTTGAGGACATAGTATACTGACCACTATATATCTATTGAATAGGGTTTCATTTAAAACCATTTCTTCCACACTGTATGGGATATGGCATGGTAGAAATCAAGTATGAGTTATCTCAGAATTTGGGATTGTCCGGCCCATGTCAAGAGACAACAGGTAGATAAATTATAGTCTAGGTCCTTTAGAGCTCGATTTATTGGATATCCTAAAGAGTCATTAGGATATTTTTTCTATCTCCTGGAAGATCATAATATGATGGTGAGTCGACATGCCATCTTTCTTGAAAAATAGTTTATTCAAGATGGTAGCATTGGAAGATAGATTAGGCTCGAGGAGAAAGTCTTCCAAGAGCCATGAGTTAAAAAACCTATGGAACCCAATCAGATTGAGCCAGTCCAATTACTACCTCATCCACCTCAAAGATTAGAAAGGATTTTCCATCCTCCAATGGTACTTATGTACTATTTCAGAGGATGTAGAGAAAATGTTCCTCATAAGAAAAGAGGTTCATGGTGATGATCCAAAAATCTATGACGAGATGATATCAGATATCGACTCTGAAAAATAGTTAGAGGTAATGAAGTCAGGGTTTGACTCAATGCGCTCGAACCAAGTCTGGACCTTGGTAGATCCACCTGAAGGTATAGTATCTATTGGGTGTAAATAGATCTTCAAGAGAAAGATAGATGCTGATGAAAATGTAGAGACATTCAAAGCAAGACTCATAGCGAAAGGGTATAGTGAGTGCGAAGGTATTGACTATTAGGATACATTTTCATCAGTAGCCATGCTCAAATCCATCCGCACATTGCTTACTATTGTAGGCTATTTCGATTATAAAATATGATAGATGGATGTGAAAACGGCATTCTTAAATGAATATCTTGAGGAAGATATCTATATGAAATAGCCATTAGGTTTTTACATCCAATGATACTGATCACAAGGTCTGCAAGCTGCAAAGGTCCATATATGAACTTAAGTAAGCATTTCGGAGCTGGAATGCTCATTTCAATGATGTGATCAAATCATTTGGATTCATCAAGAATGAGGTGGAGCCATGTGTTTTCAAAATGGTCAGTGGGAGTGCTATTGTCTTCCTCCTACTATACGTGGATGACATCCTCCTAATTGGGAATGATATTTTCATGTTGACCATAATTAAAATATGGTTGTCTAAAGAATTCTCCATGAAAGACCTAGGAGAGGCATCCTTTATTCTAGAAATTAAGGTATATAGAGATAGACCAAATAAGATGTTGGGTCTCTCATAGAAGATGTATATAGAGGAGGTGCTAAAGAGGTTTAGCATGGAGAAATCCAAGAGAAGATTAGTGCCCTTCAGACATGGCATTCATCTCTCCAAGAAGATGTGTCCCAACACACCTGAGGAGATTAAACACATGAGCAAGATCCCTTATGCTTCAGCAATAGGGAGCCCCATGTATGCCATGCTATGTACACGACCTGATATTGCCCATGCTGTGAGTGTCACGAGCAGGTATCAGTCAAATTCAGATAAAGAGCACTGAACTTCTGTGAAATGTATCCTTAAGTACTTGAGAAGGATTAAGGATATATTTCTAATCTTTGGTAATGAAGAACTCCAGGTCCAGTGCTATACAGACTCAAATTTTATGTCCGATATAGATGATTGAAAGATGACATCTGGAAGTCTATTTATTTATAATGGTGGAGCTTTCAGTTGAAAGAGTTTCAAGCAGACAGTGATAGCAGATTCCACCATGAAAGTAGAGTACATCGCTACATCAGAGGCTGCAAAGGAGGCATTCTGGTATAAAAAGTTTGCTGTAGAGCTCAGAGTGATGCCATCAGATGCCATCCCTCTATATTGCGACAATAATGGCTCTATAGTCCTAGCTAAGGAGCTGAGGTCTCACCAAAAATTTAAGCACATTGAGCGGTGATACCACCTTATCTACGATTACCTCGAGAAGAGATACGTTGAGGTCAAGAGAGCTGACACTACAGATAATGTGGCTGATCTACTGACAAAACCATTGAGCCAATAGAAGATCGAAGCCCACCTTGAGAAGATGGAACATAGATTTATAGCCAATTATCTTTAGGTCAAGTGGAAGTTTGTTAGATGTGTGCCCTAGAAGCTAGATTGGCTAACACTTGTAATATACTTTTAAGAGCAATTCTATAATTTTGACTATAAATTAATAAAAGAATTATTTTCTATCACAGTGTGTATTTAAAGTGTCTGTGATACATCCTTTGAGTTAATGGTAATGACAATTCCTATTTTCAAGAGTTGAAAATTTAAGACATAAATTTTCATAATTAACTCATAAATTGCTCCTGATCGTAGGATCATCACGAGGATGGTGATCGATCTGGAAGGTTGGTGTATGATCGCTTTCTTAGGATAGATATATCTTAAGTCTACGGTGTGGAGACATTGGAGTGAGAGTACAGGTATTTGTTAGAGAATGAGGGCACTGAGTGTGACCACCTCGAGTAGTCATAAGGAAGTCTATCTTCTCGTCGATGACTGATTCAATGCTGTAGTGGTGTGTATGATTCTTTGATCTGAGGTGTATCGACAGTTTATCTTGAGAGTGTTATAGTTTGACTACACCATAACTTGGTCTCCTAGTTATTCGAAATCCTGAGGTGTATGTTGGCTATAGCATGTTCATTGTAGGAATTGAATTGCACCAATAAGAAAATCTATCTATCTCGGTAGATGAGGAGTAGTCCTATGATAATCATGAGATTGAGTCCTTAAGCCCATGGCCATGATAGAGTGAAGTTGATAGAAAGAATTTCTATTAGGATTTTACATTGGACTTGAATCAAATGATTAATTCATATGACAGATGTTGGGTTTGATGAGTTCACCTTAACCCTGATCTTGTCGAAACTCTAGATAGAAGAATCCAATCACATAGGTAACTACACCGAGAGATTCATTTTCAGTTCTAATGGGTTGCCACCATATACTGTTAGGTGTCACTGGTGAATTTTGGGAGCAATTAGAATGATTTTGATGATCAATCATTCTAATTATATGAATCAAAAATGTTTTGATCCATCGAAAGATGTTTCAATGATATCGATGGTGGAGATCATGATATGTCTCATTATCATATAAAATTAAATCTAATTAGGTCACACAAACAAGGGCTTGGATCTGGATGTCATCAATTGAGCTAATCTAGTTTGATTGATTTGGATTAAATCCAATCAGGTTCAAGGTAATCGTGCTAGCACACGATTGAGCCTGACTTTCTCCTTCTATAATCTTTTTGATTCATCACTACCAAGTCAAATTTGATTTGACTTATTCTTATATTTTGAATGGATTTATTTTTATCTAACTAGAACAAGTCTAGATCAAATTAATTATAGAAATTAAATCCATTCATAGGCAAATTGGACTAGGGTCAAAAGTTGACCTATTTGAGAGAATTGAGGGTCACCTGATCAGATGCTTTTAGAAAATTCTTTAGAAATTATTTTGATTTAATTTTTGGATATGTGATAGGGCATGAGACATGAATTGGGTGTACAAAATTTTGTGATTTTTGGAGGTTCCTAGACTGAGTTATGATAGAGTTTGATTTGGATCAAACTCTTGAGGGAAGAGTCCTAGGCGCAATGGACTCTTCCTTATCTAATCATGTTGACACCTTTTTGAATCAATTTTGCTGACAAAACTAGATGACATCTGGTAATGTTTTGTGGAGAATAATATCTAGAGTCCCTTTGATCAAATAATAAGTTATTTGATCAAAGAAGGACTCTAGATAGTGTTGGGTTTGAGAAACATTTCTCATGCCATTATGAAGAGTCGCATAAAATATTTTTTCCATGCCTAGAAGAAGCTAGATCTCTAATATCCCATGCCACTCTATCCTCTCTTTGCCTCTCTTCTACATGCCTAAAAAGTTTGGTATAAATCTGAGCTGAAGATCCAAGGTTTCTAGTGCAAGATTTAGGATCTATGCGACGGTGTTCGTGAGACGGACATGCTGCCTTCAAAATTTTTTTGAAGAACTTTCAAATTAGATTCAGATTTGATATTTAGAGAAGAGATTCGCAAGGAGAAAATGTTTAGATCTTGCTCAAGTGGATATCGATAAAGGCCAGGTGCATGCGTGGCTCTTTCCAGAACCTCAGGATAGATCAAGATCATCACAAGGTAATCTAATTACCTAAAACAAGGTATGAAATTAAATTAGATTTAATTTTATTTTAATCTTAATATCAGATATTAAAGGATCAGATCCGAGATGTCTCAGATCTGATTATGATCTTAGAAAATTTTTTTTTGAAATATTCTTTCAGATCTAATCAGATCTGCATGATTCTACGGCAAAAAATAAGATTTTTCCTTCATTAAATTGATCATGGGCCACGATGGAGCAGTTACTCTGGGTCCACATTTAGTCAATTATGAGCAGTTAATGCTCCTGTTTGGTAACTACTTCGACCCTTAATCTTTTGAATCATTCATAACCGCATTTTGTAAATATCTGATTTGATAGTGACTCGGTATGAAGTTGAGTAACATAATTAGTTGTCCATACGACAAACAGTCATATGCGTATGAGTAATCATCGGTAATCATCCAATTGTATTAGTTAGTCATCATCCAATCATTGGTTTAATGTCATTGAAATAGTCAGTGATGTCCTAATATGGTTGGTAATACTCCAGGCATGAAATCTTGAGTATCTCATGCCAACAGTTGACCCCACTTTCATGTCCGATATAGTACATTAGATGAAGGGAGTTAATCAGATATTTGAATTTCACGTCCAATTTCTGATACATTCGATATGTCACTTTCTCGGCTGCTTTTATTTAATGTTGCCTTGAAAGGGTATGTCCGATAGTTTTGTCCAACTATTTTTTTCATTTCATTAGTCATGCAATAATAATAAGCACAGACTATGGAATGATACTACATAATGATTACAGAATATCATGTGATTCGATCGACTATCCTCGGGTTAGCTATAAGTGGCCATGTGTTATTACTAGATTAGTCCAAAAGTCATCCTCGTGGATTCAGCTTACATGGCAAAATCATAATGGTGGTGCATTGAATGGTTGGAAAGATCATTAGCCAGGATTATTGCCATGTGTCAGCATCTCCGAGGAAGACAAGACCAGGTTTTCCATCTTGGTTGTCCACTCCACATATATATTGAGGAGGTCTTCTTGTGCAAGGGGCTTTCTATGATCACCATTTTCATCCCTTCAATGTCTTCCTTTATTGTCTTTCTCTAGGCCATAGTCAAAGGAAGGAAGTTCCTGCTACTCAATCAAAAGAAGAAAGCTCTTGCTTCGTCAAGTTCGTCCCCAAAAGGGGATTTCACCATTTTAAGGTCATATTTTTCCCTCCTTTCTCTTATCTCTTCAATTCGATATCCAGGTTTCCCTAGGTCTTCTCTCTATTTTTTCTTTTATCCTTTTGGTTACAGTCATAGCATTTTCATAGAATGTCATCCTCCCAAAATGAGTCCGGAGGAGAAAACCTCGTGAGAGATCAAGGTTCTCATGTTCCTGAAGGAATTAGATCTAGGGTTTTAGAACTAGATCGTGAAACTTTTTTAAGATCAGGCAAGAAAAGATTAAAATTAATCAAAATTAATTTTTAATACTAGAGAATACTCTAGACCTAATATCCTATTACATGATTATGGCATGACATTAAATCAAAAATTAAACATAAGGAGAAAAATAAAACATGTTGATCACATCAACATGCATCTACACTACATCTAATGCAGGTATGTAGAATAGATCAGATCTATTATCTGTGTAAGTTAGATATTCTAACTTGCTGATCTAGGCTTAAGAATGATGTTGCGAGCCGCACAAGCGTCCGGCCTCTAGGAGTCATCCACACAAGCCCACGAACCACGATCAGAAGTTTGATGCAGAAAATCAGTATAGTATGCTAGTACTGTGCTAATCCTTCTTTGACAGTCGATCTGATGCTTCATTCTTCTAGATTTGGACTCTTCCAAAGATGAGAAGAAGGAGGAGAGATTATAAATCTGAGACACTCTTAAATAATCTCAAAAAGAAGAAGGAAAAAAGATGAATAAGATAACCCTAAAAGAAGACCCTCTTCTTCTTCTCTGTTCTCTCACCTAGACACCTAGTTTATTATCTATGAAATCCCCATACCCCAATAGTCTTTCTCCCTGATTTTTAGATGCCCCAAAGGTCTCTCAATGATCTAGAACATGTCGAATAATCAGCTGAAAATTCATCCTTTATAGAGAGATATAGAGGAGTCCTTGTTAGGTCAAACTCTTAGATTAGGAAAGACCAAAATAGGAAACTAGTTGGGCTCCCAATACTTAGGCGCCCACTCCTTTCTTTTTGGTATGGACCACCATCAGATGTCGCACAAAATTCCTCCCTTTCCACCAAACAAAAGAGAGAAAATAGGAAGAGGAGGGCAACATGCAAGGGAGGAGTTTTAGTTTCCTAAAACTCTTTCCAAAGGAAAATTCAAATCATATTCAAACTTCCTCCTTTAACCTAGTCCACAATAAATTGCCATAAGAGAAAAAGATGAGAGGAGTGGGCATGCATGAAGGCCAGGGAGATGGGATTTGTCACCAAAAATGAAGAGAGAAAGGTCATGGGGCATGGGATATAGGTGGCACAAGAATATGGATCCTAGTCTTACTAGGATTCCATGTTTGACTTGGTCAAACATGGTTTCTCAAACCAAATCAAACCAGAATTAATTCAACCCAATTAAATTAGATCTTAAACTAATTAAAAACTTAATTAAATTATATTTAATTTTAATTTAATTTTTTAGTTAAATTTAAAAATTGGGTTGACCCAGGTTCTAGTTGAACTAGGACTAGTTCTTTCTTACACTTGGCTTATCCAATAAACCAATTAGACTTGATCCAATCAAGTCTAAACTAATTTTAATTAAATTATATTTAATTAAACATAAACTCAGACCTCTAGCTTAATCAAATTAAGCTAATTAGCAATTAAATTACTAATCAATCCTTCTACAATACTTGCACTAGGTTAAACATCAATCATATTGATCGTTTAACCAAAAAATGATGCTTAATCATTGATCAACCATCCAATCGGCTTGTGAACTCTAATATGTGTGACCTCATAGATTGAAACCTAAGTTGGTAGTATAGAAATAAATTTTTATACCAATCAAAGTAATCATCTAGCAATGGTACCCAATGATCGGATAGGTCAAATGTATAGAACAACATCCTTAGAACCCATATGGATATAGTTTCCATATAATTCACCCCTTGACCAAAATGCTCGTAGGATACCTCAGAGTTCAACTATCAACTCTGATTAGATTATCCACATTATATTTTAAAATATCAAATCCATCTTATGGATTATGCTGGCAAAGGTTTTGCTATATTGAAATATCGTGATACATTCTTCTCTAACTCTTGGAGTGGTCAATTTTATCTTGATCACACACCGACTTTGCAAGTACTTGACTATGGCCAAAAGTCTTTCATTACTGAATTAGAAATTTAGTTAGTCCAGTACCAAAGCACAGTGTGTTGCTTGCAAGTCACTGAGGTGATCTCAGGTCTAAGGGACACTTATACCTATATCCCATCAGAGATATTCTTGATAGCAGAATGCTCTAGAGTTGGTCACGTTCAATGATGATGTACCCCTACATCTTACATGTATGCCATACCAGTGTCTCCATACTCCATGGTTAAAAAGACAATCAACCTATATGGCATACAGTGATCTATGCTCGATAGATGCTGTCATCCTAATTAACAGCCTATCATTTGATCGTGAATAGTTTTAAGAACTAATCGATAAATCCTCTCTTTATTGAGCCTAAATAGTCCTAAGGATTTCATCACAATAATGGAGTTCATAAGAAGATGAAAAATTATGATGAAAGTACCAAAAATATATTTTATTAATTTATGAATCAATTATAATTATAATATAGCTCAACCATAAACAGGCAGATGATTTGCTCTGAGATATATTTTTCAATAACTCTCACTTATCCTAAAGCCACTCGGCATAGTATCTAATACCCATCTTCAACTTGTGATTGTTGAACTCTTTTATGGCCAGGGCTTTAGTGAAGGGGGTCGGTCAGGTTCTCCTTTTGGTCAATCTTCTGAAGGTTGATATCATCTCGATCCATGATCTTCTTGACCAAGTGGAAGTGGTGCAGAATATGCTTCGTCTATTAGTTTGCCTTTGGTTCCTTCGCTTGAGTTATGGCACTAGTGTTGTCCTAGTAGATCTGGACCAGGCCATCTAGGAAGAGTGCTACTTTAAGCTCGGTGATAAACTTTCTTTGCCACATAGCTTCCTTCGCGGTATCTGATGCTGCGATGTACTCTACTTTGTGAATAAAGTCTGCTACAGTATGCTGCTTGAAACTCTTCCAAAAGATAGCTCCACCATTTAGAGTAAAGATATATCCTGACACACATCTACTCTCATCATGGTTAGATTAAAAGCTAGAGTCTATAAAATCCACAAGTTTTAATTCTGACTTGCCATAAACCAACCATTGGTCCTTAGTATTTTTCAAATACTTAAGGATGGCTTTAACCACTTTCTAGTGATTTTCTATAGGGTCAGATTGGTATCTACTCGCTACTCCTAGTGAGTATGTCACGTCTGGTCTCGTATATGTTATGGCATACATGATAGATCCCATTATCGAAGCATATGAGACTCTACTCATACGCTCTCTCTCTTTAGGAGTTATCGGACAATCCTTCTTAGAGAAAGAAATTTCATGGTCTATCGAGAGATAGTCCTTTTTGAAATTCCCCATGCTGAACCTCTTCAGCATAGTATCTATATATGTGGACTGAGATAACCCAAGCATCCTTTTAGATCTATCCTATAGATCTTCATTCCTAGGATGTAGGATGCTTCACGCAAGTCCTTCATAAAGAACTATGATGACAACCAGACTTTTATTTCCTACAGTATGGGGATGTCATTCCTGATTAAGAGAATATCATCCACGTACAAGATAAGAAATACCACTGCTGGACCATTTGCCCACTTCTAAATGCAGGGCTCTTCTCCATTCTTAATGAAGCCATACATTTTGATCATCTTATCAAAATACATGTTCCAACTTCGAGATGCCTGTTTCAATCCATAAATGGATCTCTAAAGCTTGCAAACCTTGGACTCATCTGTGGATGTGAATCCCTTAGATTGTATGATATACACCTCTTCAGTCAGCTCTCCATTTAGGAAAGCTGTCTTCACATTTATCTACTAGATCTCATAATCCAGATGGACAGCTATCGCAAGCATTATCTGAATGGATTTAAGCATTACTACAGGAAAGAATGTCTCATCATAGTCAATACCGTAATATTGATGATACCCTTTGGCAACCAGATGGGCTTTATAGATCTCCATCTTTCCATCTATGCCCCTTTTTCTTTTGAAGACTCACTTACACCCAATGGGTTTAGCTCCTTCAGGTGGATCAACCAATGTCCACACATTGTTGACCTTCATGGACTCCATCTTGAATTTCATGGCCTCAAGCCATTTCTCAGAATCAAGTCTCTGCATAGCATCCATATAGATGATCAGATCCTCATCATTCTCATTGAGTTCGATGGGATCACCATCCCAAACTAAAAAATCATAGTATCTATTTGGATGGTGTGGAACTCTACTAGATTACCTTAATGTTGCAGGTACACTAGGCTCTGGATTTAATCTAATCAAATCTGACTCAGGTTTAGCCACAAGTGTCAGTTTTTCTACCTATTGAACTTCATCAAGTTTAACCTTAGAGGCAATAGTTTCTTCACCAAGGAACTTTTTTTCCAAAAAGATTATCTTAAGACTAATGAACATCTTTTGTTCATTAGCATGGTAGAAATAGTATCCTTTGGTCTCTTTTAGGTACCCTATGAATGTGCACTTGTCAAACCTAGGTCCAAGTTTATCTATAACTAATATTTTGACATAAGTCGGGCACCCCCAAATCCTAAGATATGAAAGTGCTAGCTTATGCCCTGTCCATATCTCATATGGGGTCTTAACTACAAACTTACTTGGAACCCTATTTAATAGATAGCAAACCAATTTGAGTGCATATCCCTAGAAGGATACCAGCAAGCTAGCAAAACCCATTATGGATTGGACCATGTCTAACAGAGTCCGATTTCTTCTTTCAGACACACCATTATGTTATGGTATTTCTGGAGGAGTCCATTGGGAGAGAATTCAATTCTCTCCTAGATATGTGAGAAATTTACCAAAAAGGTATTCCCCTGCTCGATCAGACCGAAGAGTTTTAATACTCTTTCTAATTTATTTTTCTACTTCACCTTAGAATCATTTGAACATTTCAAATGAATCCGACTTGTGTTTCATCAGATAGACATATCCATATCTAGATAGATTGTCTATGAAAGTGATGAAGTAGAAATATCCATCTCCGGCACTTATGCTCATTGGTCCACATACATCAGTATGTACTAGACCTAAGAGCTTAGTGGCTCTCTCACCTTTTCTAGCAAAAGATGACTTGGTCATTTTACCAAGAAGACAACACTTATAGGTTGGAAGTGATTCACAATCACTGACTTCAAGAATTTTCTTTTGAGTCAACCTGTTTATCATATTCTTATTTATATGACCTAACCTATAGTGCTATACACTATCTAATCTAGGATGCTTGCCAGTTGAATAGACTACGTTAATAGGTTGTGATAGCATATAAACATTATTATTCAAATGTCCACTAAAAATAGTAATACCATTCATAATGATATTACAAACTTATTTCTTTATTAAAATTTCATAATCATTTTTGGCCAGAAGGCTTACAAAAATGATATTTAAAAAGAAACTGGGACAAAAATGACAATCACTAAGAACAATAGTATGCGATTCAAATACAAATTTCAGGATTGCTAAAACTAGAACTGAAACTAATCTTCCATCTCCAATGTTTAGGAATCTTTCATCTTGCTCGAATCTTCTACTGATCTGCAACCCCTATAATGAATTACAAATATGGTAAGAGCTAGTGGTATCCAATATCCAATCAGTATAATCATAAATAGAGAAATTGCAAGGAGTTATCATATAAATATCTTGCCCAATAATAGCTTGCTTCTTTCTCTATAAGTATCTCTGACTGTTCCATGTGCATTGGCAGCTGGCTCCTTAGGTGCAAGATCCATCAACACATATAGGATCTGTTCATGCTCCAGGTCTATCTTCAACTTTCGATACCAGCTATCGAAGTTGGATCCCACCAACTTATTATTGTCCAGTAATGATCGAAGTGATAGAAAAGTGGCTATATCTACACAAAAAAAATCATAATCTAATTAGTAATTGATTCATTAAACTTGAAGATTTGAATTTTAATCAATAGATTCTTCCACTATTTTATTCAAATTGATAGCCTCTACCTCCAATTTGAGGAATTACCCTATTTCCTTAGTGGGTACTAGAATTCACAAAGACTGCACATGAGTCCAACTTTGGTTGGCCAACCCATGTACATCTAAGGATAGGTTCATAACCAATTATTTCTCCAAATAATTTTTAGTAATTAAATTTTTATTTCAGTCCTTAATCAGTAGGCTTTGGCCTCCACTGAAAAGATCCAGTTTGGTCCAACCATTAACATGACCATACTTGGTTCATCAAATCAATGAATGATTAGGTCCAACTTTGGTTGGCTAACCTAACCATCATTTAGAATGATATAGCCAAGAAATCATATGATGAATGATAAATTCATTCACTGATAAATACCAAGCCTTTGGGCCTCCAATGATTATCCAACTAATGGATCCATTATCATCCACTTAATGGGAGGCTATGATCTAGTTATCATAATAACTATTTTATTTTAGGGTTCTAATAATTTTAGAAGATTTAATTTTAAAGAAAAGAAAAGGTTAGATGAACTAGCTTATCATGATCCTTCCACTGGCTTTGCCAAGTTAGCTTAAGGGAGACCATTAATAGGCTGGTCTAGGAGCACCTAAATCAGTTATACTGATTTACATAGTTGACATGGGTCAACTCAAATAGTCAAGTGATCCGATCGAAAGGCCAAGTAAGTTCGATTAGTGGGAGGGTCTACTGAAGCTTGCCTTAAATATTAGAAATAGCCAGGTAAGCGGGCTGCCAATTAAAGACCACTAGTCTGGTTTATCTTAGATACCAACTGGTTTAATCAGTCTTAAGTAGATCAACCTAACAGTTCATGCTAGACCGCATAGCCAAGAATCAAGTCCATCTTGGATCTCATTAAAGATATGGACTTGACCAACTATAACTATTATAATTGATCTAGAGAATTTTTGACCTAATCTAAGACAACAATTGATTAGATTTTGTCAATTCTCTAATTAAGTCCATTCTTTAATCTAACTCTAGGTCTAATCTAATTAATGGATCTAATCTTCACTAATCCATTTAATCCAATGTGTTACAATTTATGTCTTAGGATCTTCATTTCACAATCCTAGATTCTAATCAAACAACTTCTTAATTCTTAATTAAGTTTTGAAATAAGGGTTGGGGTTTGATTTTTCAAAAATAATTTTCATATTTGTAAAAGATTTTTATAACATGGTTCTACCAACCAAGTTGCATGTTTGATTCATAATCAATATGCAAGTAAGATAAGCATGAAACTATTGTAGATCTAATCTAAACAGGTTTATGTAATTAAAATAGTTTCAACTCTAATCAATCATAAATTATCTTAAATCAAATCTAATATATTTATGATGATTAAAATTAGATTAAAATATTTTAAATTAGATCATAAATTTTTTTAAATTTAATCTAAAATTTTATGATTAATATTTTAGATCAGCACGTACTAGGACAACCTCTCCACTATAAGGAATAAATCTTACAGCAAGACAATCTTATAGCAGTCCACATAATCTAATACTTTTATTTTTAGATCTAAAACTATTTTAAATATAATAAATTATAAATAAAAATAGATTATATCTAACAAATTTATGATAAGAAGCTGGTCTATACGAACTAAGATAATCTCTCTACTTTAAGGGATAAATCTTACAGCAGGATAACCTTATAGTAGTTCGTGTGATCATATTTTTTAATTATAGATTTAATAATCAGATTATAAATTAGATCTAATCTAAGAAATAATTGAAACATACATATAAAATTATGTAATAATCAACCTAGGCTCTGATACTAATTGAAGGAACCAGATTTAGGGTTTCAGAGCTAGATCTTGAAACTTTTTCAAGATCGGGCAGCAAAAGACTAAAATTAATCAAAATTAATTTTTAATATAAGAAAATATCCTAAATTTAATATATTATTACATGATTATGGCATTATTGCCCAGCTATGCAATCCAAGAGGGGGGTGTGAATTGGGTTTTTTAAATTTTAATGCTAATTTAAATTTGTCAAGATTGAATGATGATATGCATGTAGTGTGTGTGAATCAATTTAGGTTAGATAAAAATATAAAATATTTAAGAGAAAAAAATTTAACAAACTAAGAAAAGAAAGATAGCAAGCACACTACAAACAAGCAAGATTTATAGTAGTTCAGTGCTTTTCTTGCACCTACATCCACTCTCCAAGCTCCTACATGGAAATTCAAAATTACTAAACGTATTCAACCAGAATGCAACATCGGTACCTCCGACCCTAGCTATTCCATTAGCATACTTATTTTTTAGGTACAAGCCAATCCTACACATTTTGATTTAAGGCTCGGATAAACCCTCCCAAGTTTTGGAACTCCCCTAAAATTTGAATCAAAATAATAAAGCAGAGTATAAGAGTTAATGATAATCAAATACAAATTTAGCTCCCATAATGAGCAAATAAAATCTTAAGAATGCTTTTCACAATAATGGAGGAAGCTTTTTTGATTTTTCTTAAGATTGTTGGAGAGTTGAATGAGCTCTTGAGAGGTTAGTGAACTTGAAATGAAAGCTTCTTTGCTTGAAGATGACTTTTTGCTTAGGACTGAATTGAATTCATGAAATCTCTTATGTTTTTCCCTTTTTATAGCCTTTTAAATCTTCAATGGATGGAGAAGAGAATTCTGGACAAGATTTAGAGCTATTGGAGATCTTAAAGAAATCATTAAAAGTTATCAAAATTGGATAAAACTAGCCATTGCAGAAGATTTTCGTCACAAGGGTCAACTCATGGGTCGACCTCTGGCACAGGGGTCGATCTCGAGGTCGACCTTTAAGATAGAATCTAGAAAAATAGCTGTTCTATATTTTTAGCCTTCGAAATAGTAGAGGTTAACCCTGGGGTCGACCCTTGGCATAGAGACAGTGTGCCAATCAGCCTGTTTTAGTAGGGGAAGACCTAGGGGTCGACCCTTTTACTTCAAACTTGTTTTTCACCCAAAATATGCATCCAAAAATCATGGGACTACCACCAAAGGATAAAAAATCTTCTATATTTGCTCTTGAAGCTCTCAGATCAAAACTTAATAAAATTACGATTTTGTTCCTAAAATACAAAAAGTCTTTTTTCATGCCAAATTCATTAGTAATCCCCTCAAATGCTTTGTAATCAGCAAAATCAATTCTTGGAGCAACAATCTTTCTCTTTTTGATGATGACAAAATATTTGAGCATAAGTAAAAATAAAACATGTAGAAGCTTACATCACTTATTAGAATATCATATTCAATTATTTGATAAATATTGCATAAAGAGCAGTTTGAAGATTACTTATGGTTAGACATTCAAATTATTTATAAAAGAGTTTAACTTACTTATTCTTTTTGTCAATTTTATTTTAATTTTTCTTTTAGCCCAATTTTATTTACTCTACTCTTCTATTTTGACATCATCAAGTAAGATCTTAAGAAATTTTAAAATTTAAAAAGAAAAAAGCCTTCCCCTTAATTTATTTCATATATTTTTTTGTTAGAACAAGAGTTTATAACAAAACTTTTAATTAGCTTATATACAATACATTGTTTACAACATATCATAATAGAATTTTAGATAATTCATAAAAGTTACATTTCACATCATTCAAATGACATCATCATATTTATATACACATATTTACATCCAAATGATATCATTTCACACACAATAAATCATAACATCAAGTCATCAAAATATATAAGTGCTAAAGGTATCAAAAGCATTCATGACATTAAGCCATCAAAGCATACAAAATTCTTGGATACAGCTATCCATGACCCAAGCAGCTAATAGTACCAATGCCATAAGTTAGATCCAAAAAAAAATATATATATAACTAACCATGACTTGATCAACAACTTATAGAAATAACTAAGAGATACTAGATCATAACTTAATACAAAGATGACTAAACTAGATCTAGCAGAGATCATGTCTGGAAGCATATGAATCAGATGAGGAATCAGAGATGTGATAAAGTATGTCAAATGATAGATGTATCAAATTTAAAGAATTGAATAAAAAATTTAAAAAATTAAATCAAATCAAATGAATTAGCTTTTCTTTAAAAGCTTATCATTTAAAATTTCTTTCTTTACAAAAAAAATATATTAAACTCAAATATCAAAGGCTCTCCTCCTTTTTGAGTGAATATGATTCTTTGAATAGATTTTTAAGTATGTACTTTTAAGCTTTAAGAGGATTAAAGCTTTTCAAAGATTTGAATAGTAAAATCAAGCATAATATTTAATTCATTATTTATTCTTTTCTTTTCTTAAATAAATTTTAGTTAATTAAGCTTAAAAAAATATATATATCAAAAATGTATCGAGCAAAACACAGATAGTATCAGAGAAAAAAATGATTTTACAAAAATTTCTAAAGGCACATTAAAAATTTTATATTATATTCATATTTTTAAATGAGTTTTAAAATTAGAAGTATGTATCAAAATTAATTTATTTGGATTGAGAATATATTTCAAATTAGTTTTAACTCCAATTAGTTATAAAAAAATGATTAGGCAATCAAATCAATTGAATTTAAATTGAATAATCATATGAAGGCTTAAGTTAAAAGGATCATAAAACAATCAAAGTTCATTGTCCTTAACTCAAATTAATTAGAATGTTCAGTCAAAGCTAACTAGATAATATTTAACAAACAAACATCTTTTCTCTTATTTTTTAAGAGTAAATACTAGAAAAATCATCATATAATATTTTCTCCCCCTCTTTTTCATAATTATTATTGGATAAATTTATATTTTAGCTTTTCTTCCCCATTTTGAAAGAGTACAATAAATTTAGAATGAATATTTTTCTCTCTTTTTTAAAAAAATTCTATTTATGAACAATATGGATTAAAAACATATCTCCCCCTTTTTGAATAAAATTTATGCATTAAATAAAATTATTTTGAACTTCAAAGATTCAAGAGAGATGGAATATTTCAAAGATTAAAGATTTTAAATAGATCATTCAAAGCAAATTATAAGATATACTTAGTTTTTCAGGGATCATCTCTTCTTTTCTTTTATTATTATATATATTAAGATCAATAAAATACAGGATAAATGTTAAGCTATCTGATATCAATTGATTAAAAACTAAAGTTCTCTTTGAATATTTGATTTTAACAGCTTCTTTGAAATATTTTGCTTGACATCAATATTAAAAAACTTAAAAAAGTATTTCTTTTAAATTTATTTTTTAAAATTAATCAATCTAAACAAGACATGAATATTCATCAATAATCCTCTTTTAAGATAAAAAATAATTTCTTGATACTAATTAATTATTAAAAAAATAATAATATGATTAAAATGTGTAAAATATAAATAGTTGCTTAAAATGAATCAAATGATCAAAATCATTAGAATGCTCAAATAAATCCATGAGACAAGTAAAGTATAATTATTTATCCATGATTTTTTTTATTAAGTTCAAAAATAATTTTTTTTTTTATAGTCAAGGAAATGATAAGAAGGATGGATAATTCTTAACTTAAAGCAATGAAATTAAGTCTCAAGGATTGATCCAAAAATATTAGTAGAGGATAAGTTGGGATCAAAAGAAGGATATTTAAGCAAAAGGATCTAAAATTTCCAATTCTCTCCTAATTTCATAAAATTTATCTTCACTCAAGGCCTTAGTAAAAATATTAGCCAATTGTTTTTCAGTACAAACATAATAAAAAATTATGTCATTATTTTGAACATGCTCTCTTATGAAATAATATCTTATTTCAATGTATTTTGATCTAGAGTGTTAGATTGGTTTCTTAATTAGATTTATGGCACTAGTATTATCACGTCTTATGGATGTTTTATTTAGTTTGATGCTAAAGTCCTCAAGTTGTTGCTTAATCCATAAGATTTGTGCACAACAACTTCCAGCTGTAATGTATTCAGCCTTGACCATAAACAATGCTACCAAATTTTGCTTATTACTAAACCAAGAGATTAAGTTAACTTCTAGAAATTGGCGAGTTCCACTGGTGCTTTTGCTGTCTAATCTACATCCAGCAAAGTCTGCATCTAAATTTTTAATTAAATCAATTGATGAATTCTTAGAGTACCATAAATCTAGGTTTTGAGTTTCTTTTAGATACATCAGTATTCTTTTCACAGCATTTAAATGTAATTCTTTTGGATTAGATTGAAATTGTGCACATAAGCAAACACTAAATATGATATCTAGTCTACTAGCAGTTAAATACAATAACGAACCTATCATGCCTCTATAAACCTTTATATCAATACTTTTACCTTTTTCATCCTTGTCAAGCTTACATGATGAACTCATGTAAGTACCAATGGCTTTGGAGCTCTCCATCCCAAATCTTTTAAGTAGCTCTCTTATGTACTTGCTTTGGATGATGAAGATCCCTTCCTTTATTTGTTTAATTTAAAGTCTGAGGAAGAACGTTAGTTCACCCATTATACTCATCTCGAACTCTCCCTACATGAGCTTAGCAAAATCTTGACATAAAATTTTATTTGTAGACCTAAATATAATATCATCAACATATATTTGTATTACTAAAATGTCATTATGATCTCTTTTAATAAAAAAGGTTGTATCTACATTTTCTCTTGAAAGTCTATTATTAAGCAAAAATTTACTTAATCTTTCATACCAAGCCCAAGGTGCTTATTTTAAACCATATAATGCTTTGTTTAATTTGAAAACATGATTTGGAAAAGCATGATTTTCAAAATTAGAAGATTGTTCTACATAAGCTTCTTCGGTAATATATCCATTTAGAAAAGCACTTTTGACAACCATTTGAAATAACTTAAAATTCATAAAGCATGCATAAGCGAGTAAAAATCTAATTACTTTTAGTCTAGCAATAGGTGTAAAGGTCTCATCAAAATCAATTTTCTCTTCTAGGTTATAATTCTTTGCAACTAATCTTGCTTTATTCCTAATTATATTCCTATTTTCATCCAATTTATTTCTATATACTCATTTTGTGCCAATTATTAGATGATTTTTAGGTCTTGATACTAAGATCCATACATTATTTCTTTCAAATAGATTAAGTTTCTCTTGCATTGTATTTATCTAATTATAATCTTTTTCAGCTTCATCTATGGTTTTAGGTTCAAAATGAGAAATGAAAGCAAAATGATTATATGCATCTCTAAGTGAAGAGCGAGTTCTTACCCTATGTGCAGGATCCCCAATAATTAGTTCTTTGAGATGATTGTGAACATACCAGAATTCTTTTGGAAGATCATTTGTATCTTAAGGTTGTTCTCGTTGTCCTTTACCTTCATTTTCTTGCTTGTCTTCACGATCCTCTTCATTTTGAATTGTTGAATCCTTTAGGGTGATCTCCTTCATTTCTTCTATAAGGGGATTTGCATCATCAATACGCTCACTCTTTCTTGATGGAAGATCATTAGTCTCATCAAAAATAATTTGTATTGTCTCCTCTACTACTAAGGTTCTTTTGTTAAATACTCTAAAAGCTTTACTAGAAGAGAAGTAACCAAGAAAAATAGCTTCATCGGATTTTACATCAAATTTTTCTAGTTTTTCTTTACCATTATTCAAAACAAAACATTGACAACCAAAAACATGAAAATATGCAATGTTAGGTTATCTTCCTTTTCAAAGCTTATAAGATGTTTTCTTTAAAATTGGTCTGATTAGAGCACAGTTTAAGATGTAACATGCCATATTAACTGCTTTCATCCAAAAGTATCTTGGGAGGTTACTTTCACATAGCATGGTATAGGCCATTTCTTCTAGAGTCCTATTTTTTTTTTCTACCATCCTATTTTGTTGAGGTATCCTAGGTGATGAAAAATTATAGATTATTCCTTTTTCATCACAAAATTTTTTAAAGTCTTGATTTTCAAATTTGATTTCATGATCACTTCGAATGCTTTGAATTGAAAATCCTTTTTCATTTGTAACTTTTCGGTAAAACTTTAAGAAAACATGAAAAGTTTCATTTTTGTATGCTAAAAAGAAAATCCATGTAAAATGCGAGTAGTCATCGATAATTATAAAAACATAATATTTTTCATCTAAGCTTGTTGTTCTTATAGGACCAAACAAATTCATGTGCAATAGTTCCAATGGTCTAGAAGTTGAAACAATGTTCTTAGATTTGAATGAAATTCTAGTTTGTTTACCTAGTTGGCATGCATCACAAATTTTATCTTTTTCAAAGTTTAATTTTGGTAAACTTATAACTAATTTCTTTTTGATAAGCTTTGAAAGTGAATGCATACTAATGTGTGCAAGCCTACGATGCCAAAGCCAACTAGTCTCATTAATTTTGGCATTCATAGCTACTAGACATTGCATGTTTATCATAGAAAGAGCATTCAAATTTATCATATAAACATTACCATGTCTATATCTAACAAACTTAATGCCATCATCATTGGGACTAGTTACAATGTATAATGAAGATTCAAAAATAACTTTGTAACCCTTGTCACAAAGTTGGCTAATGCTTAAGAGATTGTGCTTCAAACCATCTACTAATAAAACATTTTCAACATACTTGGAGGGAGTGATACCAATGTTACCTATACCGATAACCTTTCTTTTGCCATTGTCTCCAAAGGTGACCATTCCTCTACTTTTAGCATCAAGTGTGATGAATTGGGACTCATCACCAGTCATGTATCTTGAGCATCTGCTATCAAGATACCATCTTTAATTTTCTTCTTTGGATGCAAGACACACCTACATGCAAAATCAAGTCCTTACTCTAGGTACCCAAGTTTTCTTGGATCCTTCAAGATTAGTCACAATGGTTCCTTTTGGAATTTATATTTTTTTTATATTTAAATTATTAGAGAAATATGTATAAGATTTATGTCTTAGTTTACCATATTTGAAGCAAGTAACATTAGAAAATTTATTTCTTTATGAATCTACAAAAATATATTTCAAAATTTTTTATTTTCTTAGGGGGTTATAGCCTAGATCGGCCTTATCATAAACGACCTTTTGATTTTCAAGAATCATATGAAATTTATTTGAACTTAAAGTAAAATTTTTAACTATTGATTTTAGCTTGTCGATTTCATTTTTTAAATTCAAATTCTCTTGAGTTAAGACTAGTTTTTCACTTAGGATAATTTTATTTTCTTTTAGCAAGACTTGATTCTTAAATTTTAGATCTTTATTTTTAGTTTTTAATTTTTTTAAATCATCTACTAAATCATAAAAGGCTTCTTGAAGTTCTTCGAATGTAAATTCATTTGAGATTTCAGCACTTATCTCATTTTCATGTGCCATAAGGTACAGGTTGGCTTGTTCATGAGCTTCTTCCTCTTCGGAGCTTGAGTTGTCACTCTCACTCCATGTTGCCATCATAGCCTTTTTTTTGTATTTCTTGAAAATATTTTTAAGTTAAGGACATTCAGACCTAAAGTGCCCTAGCTTCTTACATTCATAGCAAATAAAGGGTTGTTCTCTATCCTTTTCGTTGCTATGCTCTCCTTTGGTAGGTAGCCTCTTCCTCATCCCTTGTTTTCTCTTCAAAGATCTCTTGAACTTCTTTATAATGAGGGCTATTTCTTCATCTTGTTCTTCATCTTTCATTTCATCGGATTTCTCATCTTATTGAGTGGTGGATTTAAGGGCTATTATCTTCTTTTTCTTGACATCTTCTTATTGATGTTGTTTCATGCTTAGCTCGTGCGTCATTAGTGATCTTAGAAGCTCCTCCAAGGATAAAACATTCAGATCTTTAGTTTCTTGGATTGCAGTCACTTTGGTCTCTCATATCCTTGGCAAAGACCTAAGAATCTTCCTTACAAGATCACTATTAGAATAAGACTTGCCAAGACTTTCAAGACTATTTATAATGTCTGTAAATCTAGTAAATATTTTAGTTATTAACTCATCATGTTTTATTTTGAAAAGTTCATATTTGTGCATAAGCATGTTAATTTTTGACTTCTTAACTTGATTAGTACCTTCACGAGTTACTTCTAACCTATTCCATATTTTTTTAGCCGACATGTATGTTGAAATGTGATTAAATTCATTAGCATCTAAAGCATAAGATAAAACATTCATGGCTCTTGCATTGAGTTGAGTCATTTTCTTATCAACCACATTCCTTTCTTTTTTGGATTTGGTTGATTCCACATCATCAATTATCTTAGTGGGTGGGTGTGGTCCATTAACTATGATAGTCTACATATCATAGTCAAGTATTTATATGAATATTCTCATCCAAGCTTTCTAATAGGTACAGTTTGACCCATTGAAAAGTAAAGGTCGATTTGTGGACTGTCCCTCGGCTAGAGAAATACTAACTTAGATTGCCATAGATCTTTGGCTCTTAGATGGTTAAATCAAAGTAGGGCTAGAGCACTGGGCTCTGATACCACTTGTTGCCCAACTATGCAACCCAAGAAGGGGGGGGGGGGGGTGAATTGGGTTTTTAAAATTTTAATGCTAATTTAAAGTTGTCAAGATTGAAAGATGATATGCAAGTAGTATGTGTGAATCAATTAAGGTTAGATAAAAATATAAAAGATTTGAGAGGAAGAATTTAACAAACTAAGAGAAGAAAGATAGCAAGCACACCATAAACAAGCAAAATTTATAGTGGTTCGGTGCTTTTCTTGCACCTACATCCACTCCCCAAGCTCCTACTTGAGAATTCAAAATCACTAAACATATTCAACAAGAATACAATGTTGGTACCTCCGACCTTAACTATTTCAAGATAGCATACTTGTTTCTTCGGTACAAGCCAACCCTACACACTTTGATTTAAGGCTTGGATCAACCCTTCCAAGTTTTGGAATCCTCCAAAACTTGATTTAAAATAATAAAGCAGAGTATAAGAGTTAATGAAAATTAAATACAAATTTAGCTTTCTTATTGAGCAAATAAAATCTTAAGAATATTTTTTACAATAATGAAGGAAGCTTTTCTGATTTTTCTCAAGATTGTTGGAGACTTGAATGAGCTCTTGAGAGATTGGTGAACATAAAATGAAAGCTTCTTTGCTTGAAGATGATTTTTTGCTTAGGATTGAATTGAATTCATGAAATCTTTTATATTTTTTTCTTTTTATAGCCTTTTAAATCTTCAATGGATGGAGAAAAATATCCTGGGCAAGATTTGTAGCAGTTAGAGATCTTAAAGAAATCATTAAAAGCAACCAAAACTGGATAAAACTAGCTGTTGCAAAAAAATTTTGTCACAGAGGTCGACCTCGAGGTTGACCTTTGAGATAGAATCCAAAAAAATAGTTGTTCTATATTTTTGGCCTTCAGAACAGTAGAGGTTGATCTTGGGGTCGACCCTTGGCATAGAGGCAGTGTGCTAATCAGCTCGTTTCAGTAGGGGACGATCTAGGGGTCGACTCTTTTGCTTCAAACTTGATTTTCTCTCAAAATATATATTTAAAAATCATAGAACGGCCTCCAAAGAATCAAAAATCTTCTATACTTGCTCTTGAGGTTCTTAGATTAAAACTTGATAAAATTATGATTTTGCCACTCAAATACAAAAAGATTTTTTCTAAGCTAAATTCATTAGTAATCACCTCAAATGCTTTTTAATCATCAAAATCAATTTTTGAAGCAATAGACATGATATTGAATTAGAAATTAAATATAAGGAGGAAAATAAAACATGTTGATCACATCAACATGCATCTACACTGCATCTAATGTGGGTATGTAGAATAGATCAGATCTATTATCTATGCAAGTTAGACATTCTAACTTGCTAATCCAGGCTTGAGGATGATGTTGTGAGCCGCACATGCATCCGGCCTCTAGGAGTCATCCACACGAGCCCACGAATCATGATAAAAATCCAATGCAGGAAATCAACATAGTATGCTAGTATTGTACTGATTCTTTTTTGACGATCGATCTGGTGCTTTCTTTTTCTGAATTTAGACTCTTCCAAAGATGAAAAAAAGGAGGAGAGATTACAAATCTGAGATACTATCAAATAATCTCAAAAATGAGGAGGAGAAAAGATGAACAAGACAATCCTAGAAGAAGACCCTCTTCTTGTTCTCTATTCTCTCACCTAGACACCTAGTTTAGTATCTATGAAATCCCTATGCCCCAATAGTCTTTCTCTTTGATTTTCACATGCCTCAAAGGTCTCTCAATTATCTAGAACAAGTCCAAAAATCAGCCCCAAATTCATCCTATATAGAGAGATATAGAGGAGTCCTTGTTGGCTCAAACTCTTAGACTAGGAAAGACCAAAATAGGCAACTAGTTGGGGCGCCCAACACTTAGGAGTCCCCTCCTTTCTTTTTTGCATGGACCACCATCAGATGTTGCACAAAATGCCTCTCTTTCCACTAAATGAAAGAGAAAAAATAGGGAGAGTAGGGCGGCATGCAAGGGAGGAGTTTTAGTTTCCTAAAACTCTTTCCAAAAAAAAATTCAAATCATATTCAAACTTGCTTCTTTGACCCGGTCCATAATAAATTGCCATAAGAGAAAAAGAGGAGAGGAGTGGGTGCGCATGAAGTCCAAAGAGAGGGAATTTGTCACCAAAAGTGAAGAGAGAAAGGTCATGGGGTGTGGGATATAGGTGGCCCAAGAATATGGAACGTAGTCTTACTAGGATTTCATGTTTGACTGGTCAAACATGATTTCTCAAAGTCAAACATGGTTTCTCAAATCAAATCAAATCAGAATTAATTTAGCCTAATTAAATTAGATCCTAAACTAACATAATTAAATTAGATTAAATTATATTTAATTTTAATTTAATTTTTTTATCAAATTAGAAAATTGGGTTAACCCAAGTTCTAGTTGAACTAGGACTAGTTCTTCCTTGCACTTGGCTTATAAAATAAATTAATTAAACTTAATCCAATCAAGTCCAAACTAAATCTAGTTAAATCATATTTAATTAAACTTAATCTCAGCTCTCTGGCTTAACCAAATTAAACTAATTAGAAATTAAATTACTAATCAATCCTCCTGCAATATTTGCACTAGGTTAAACATCAATCGTATTGATCGTTTAACCTTAAAATGATTCTTAATTATTGATCAACCATTCGATCAAATTGTAAACTATAATGTGTATAATCTCATAGGTCCAAACCTAAGCTGATAGTATAGAAATAAATTTTTGTATCAATCGAAGTAACCATCTAGCAATAGTACCTGATGATCGGATAGGTCGAATGTGTAGAACAACATTCTTAGAATCCATTTGGATATAGTTTCTATATAATTCATTCCTTTGACCAAAATACTCATAGAACATCTCAGAGTTCAACTATCAACTTTGATTAGGCTGTCCATATTGTATTTCAAAGTATCAAATCCATCTTATGGATTATCCTGACCAAGGTTTTGCTATATTGAAATACAGTGATACATTCTTCTCCAACTCTTGGAGTGGTCAATTCCATCTTGATCACACACCGACTTTACAAGTACTTGACTATGCCCAAAAGTATTTCATTATTGAATTAGAAATTCAGTTAGTTCAGTACCAAAGCATAGTATGTTGCTTGCAAGTCACTGAGGTGATCTCAGGTCTAAGGGATACTTATACCTATATTCCATCAGAGATATTTTTGACAGTAGAATACTCTGAAGTTGGTTATGTTCGATGATGATGTATCCCTACATCTCATCTATATGCCATACCAGTATCTCCACACTCCTTGGTTAAGAGGACAACCAACCTATATGACATACAGCGACCTATGCTCGATAGATACTGTTGTCCTAATTAATAACCTATCATTTAGTCATGAATGGTTTTAAGAACTAATCAATAAATCCTCTCTTTATCAAATCTAAATAGTCCCAAGGACTTCATCATAACAATAGAATTCGTTAGAAGATGAAAAATTATGATGAAAATATCAAAAATATATTTTATTAATTAATTAATCAATTATAATTATAATATAGCTCAACCGTCAATAGACTGATGATTGACTTTGAAACATATTTTCCAACAATCCCTCTGATTGAAAGGGTTGAACCAATTTCTTGAGGAAATCCCTGCTGGAAAAACCTTGGGTTTCTAGCATGTATTTTGAAACTTTTCAAAAATCTAGAACAATAGGAGCTACAGATTAAACTATTTAATTTATAAAATATATAAATAAATTCTAGATTTAAGATCTAATAATATAATTTATGCATGCATATAAATCTAAAAATTGAATAAAGAATAAAAATAATGATGTTGATCATATCAACATCAAGTAGAAAAAACTAGATCTAATTTAGTTTAGAATTGAGATCAAATCTTAATACCTTATTCACAGATTTTGATTTTCATTTGCCGATCTGAGGCTGAGGTTGTCACTTCAAGCTACACACATGTCTGGCCTCTATAAAAAATCCACATGAAGCCTAGATCATGATCTAAAATCCAGCAATCTAGAAATCAGTATGGTGTGCTAGCACTGCGCTGATCCTTCTTTGATGATTAATGCTGATTCTCCTTCTTCAAATGACTTGAACTCTTCAAGAATCAAAGAAGGAGAAGGGAGGTTTTGGAAGAACCTTCCTCACATTTTTCTCTTAGAAAACTTGTGGAAGAAGATCTAAAGGAAAATCCTAGAAAAAACCTTTCTTCTCTCTAGCTTTCCTCTCACCAAGGCACAACAGACTTGTGCCTTCACAAAATCCTATGCCTACAACCCTGATGCACCCAAGGTCTCCATGCCTAAGGTCTCTCTCTTATTCTAAAATCTCTAAAAATTTTATGACTTAACTCTCTTTAAATAGAGAGTTAGAGAAGAGTCCCTATCTTGGTCAATTACCTAGATAGAGAGTCCAAAAGAGACTAGGATTGGGGCGCCCAACTCTTGGGTGCCTCCTCCTTATTTCTATGCGTGGAGACCCAGTTTTTGGTGGACAATAATTCTCCCAATTTTCATGAAAATTTTAGAAAGAAAAAGGAGAGTTGGCACATGAAAAGAGGATGAGTTTTGGTTCATAACAAACTCTATCAAATAGTATTTGGAATCAAAACTTCTTGCTAGTTTTGATTAAATCCAAAACCACGAACCTTCCAAGTGGATAGTGTTAGATATATGTGCCCTAGAAGCCAGAATTGGCTGACACTTGTAATACACTTCTAGGGGCAAAATTGTAATTTTAACTATAATTAATAAATGGGTTATTTTCTATCACACATGTGTATTTAGTGTCTGTGATACATCCTTTGAGTTAATGGTAATGATAATTCATATTTTCAATAGTTGAAAATTTAAGACATGAATAATCATTATTAACTCATAAACAGCTCCCGACCATAGGATCATCACGAGGATGGTGATTGATCCGGAAGGTTGGTGTACGATCGCTTCTCTTTAGTAGATGAGTCTTGAGTCTACGGTGTGGAGACACCGGAGCGAGAGTACAGGTACTCGTTAGAGAACGAGGGCACTGAGCGTGACCACCTCGAGTAGTCATTAGGGAGTCTACCTTCTCGTCAATGACTGACTCGATGCTGCAGTAGTGTGTCTGGTTCTTTGACCTGAGATGCATCGGCAGTTCACCTTGAGGGTGTTATAGTTTGACTACACCATTACTCGGTCTCCTAGCCATATGGAACCCTGAGGTGTATGTTGGCTATAGCATGTTCATTGTAGGAACTGGATTGCATCAAGATGGGATCTATCTACCTCGGTGGTAGAGGAGTAGCCCTATGATGATCATGAGAATCAAGTCCTTGAAGCCCATGGCCATGGCAGAGTGAAATAATAGAAAGAGTTTCTATTTAGATTTTCACATTGGACTCGAATCGAATGATTACATCATATGACAGAGACTAGGGTTTGACGAGTTCACCTTAACCCTAATCTGATCGGGGCTCAAGATAGAAGAACTGAATCACACAGGTAGCTGCACCAAGAGGTTCGCATTCAGCTCTGATGGGTTGCCACCATATACTGCTAGGTGTCACTGGTGGATTTTGGGAGCAATTAGAATGATTTAGATGATCGATCATTCTAGCTGTTCGAATCAGAAGAGTTCTGATCCATCGAAAGGAGTTTCGATGATGTCGATGATAGAGATCATGACATATCCCATTACCATACAGAACTGAACCTAACTGGGTCACACAAACAAGGGTTTGAATCTGGTGATCATCAATTGAACTGATCTAGTTCAATTGATCTGAATGAGATTCAATTAGGTTCAAAGGAAATCGTGCTAGCACTCGATTGAACCTAACGTTCTTCTTTTGCTATCATAAATAAGTTCGTCCTGTCTGAGCCAAAGGAGTTTGTGCTCAAACAGAGGCCTTCTTATGGTCTGACTGGAGGTTGTCCAAGTCAGAATAGGTTGTCTTATTTGTAAGACATTACCTGCCATTTTTGGTCACCTGCCATTTCTTGTTCTTTGACTTTGGTCAAAAGTCTACCTTTGACTGGTCAAACGTTGACCATTCACCCTTTGACTTTTGACCACATGTCATGCACCTATTGGAGAGCTGGTGGGGGCTTGTCCCCCTGCCAGAACCTGGCAAGGAGAGATGGGCGCACGCCAAGGGTGGCGTGAGCCCAAGTAGGAGGCGGCCATAGGAGTCCTTGTTGGACAAGGACTCCATCTCCCTTTTAGGATTCCAATGAGAGTTCTTCTAAGAATCCAGTTTGACTGGTCCAAGGCACTCTCCAAGTGAGGAATCCAGGGGACTCTATTCCCACCAATCAGATTTAGATCTGATTTCACAAAGGGTTGTGATTGGTTGGGAGGAAGATGACTTGGATCACGCTTAGTCTATATAAGAGACCCAGCGCCCAAGTGAAAAGATAATCAAGAAATCAATCAAGAAGTAATCAAGAAGCAATCTTCCCACGCCCCAAGGCTGCCTCTCTCCCCTTTCTCCACGCCATACTCTCTTCTCCCCTTGCTCTCCACGTCCAAAAGTGTTTTGGATTTGGATTGGTGCGATTTAGATCAAGAAAAGGAGATCAAAAGCAAGAAGGCTGCGCTGCTGCAAAAGGACGACTGCAGATCTTCAAAAGGAGTTTTGAAGATCCTCCAGATCAGATCCAGATCTGATTTTTGGAGGCATGTGATAGAGAAGAAGAGGATCTCCAGATCCAGCCCGAGTGGATACCGGTAGAGGCCAGGCGCTTGCGTGGCTTGATCCAGAACCTTCCGCTGCAAACAGGATCATCAACAGGGTAATAGGATTACCCTATTCAGGTAAATTAAATTTGATTTAATTTATCCTTTTTATTTAATTTTTATTAAATAAATAAGAATCAGATCTGAAGCATCCCTGATCTGATTACAGATCTAAGAAAAAAATTTTGAAATATATCTCTTGATCTGATCAGATCTGAACGAACCTGGTCAGGGAAATCAGGATTTCCCTTCAACTGGTATCAGAGCCATGGTTCTAAAAATAGTTTAGATCTGAATTTTAATTTTATTTTAATTAAAAAATAAAGTGATTTCAGATGTCACATGAGATGTGATCAGATCTGAAATCAGAAAAAATTAAAATTAAATGATTTGGATCTAAGAACATGAAGATATGCATGACTAGTTCTAGAATAGAATAGTTCTATAGAATAGTTTTGCATGTCTTTGATTTAATCTGATTAAATCATATTTTAGATCTTCTTATTTACTATTTTTTGATATTATAAGTGTTATAATAACATCTGATAAATAGCAAATAAAAATTATTTAATTTTAAATATCATATGAGATATGATTAGATGCATGACTAGACTAGTTGTAGAATAGTTCTACATAATTGTCTAGATTAGAATTTATTTTGATTAGATCAATTTAAATCTAATTTTTTAGATTATTATGTGATAATTTAGATCTGAAAACATGCATGATTATGATACATGAGATGTATGCAAAATATGCCATGATTAGATCTAAATTTGTATATGAGATATATGATATAGATCTATAACTGTTTTGTAGTATTGAATGTTTATTGAATGTTCCTGATTAAGGCGTTCCTCTTGGCCGTCCGGTCATAAGAACGAAGAAGGGTTTAAAGGCCCTCTCTTCCCATTCGATGGGGTGTTCTTATGATGTGTAGGGGTGCTGCGTGTTCGTCCTTAATCAGAAACCCAAAACTTACTTTCTGCAAAACCCTAGATCCTGAAACCCTAGGATTTATTGTGCATATTTTGTTTATGAACCCTACTTAATTAAGAATTAAGTTTATGGAATATTAATTAGGTCTAAAATTGAGAATTTCAGATCTAAGACATATTCATAATACTGGGTTCGGGCTTGGGTAGCTCAATTAGGTCTAAGCGGTTGATCAAACCGAATCAAGAGTTGGTTAGATGGGATCAACAATGCTTAAATTGACCAGCCTAATAGGATTAAGTCTGGGTCAAGATCGAGTCACGATCAAGCAAGACCTAATTAGGCTCAGAGGTTAGAGTCTGGATTGTAGGCTAACCCAATTGGTTCTGACTCAACAATTTGGTGTCTAAGGTAAGTTTGGCACAGACGACCGACTGGTTTTTAATTGGAAGCTACTCGACCTGAATGCGTTCTTGTACGAGTTAATGGCATATTCCTTCCACCGGTCTCACTTACCTGGCCATATCTGTTGACACAGTTCTGATCTGAGGTGGTCAATAATCCGAGCTAACCCATGCCACTAGGTTAGTCATAATTGTTATGACTAAGCCAAGTCTAGTTTAATGAGACCTGAATCAATTCTCCCTAAGAAAAGATTAAGTCTGAGGTCTTCCACCATTGTAGACGTGCGGGCCCTTCCCGGGGTTGATTGTTCTCGGCTGGATACAGTGGCTCAGTTGCACCGGGAAGACGCAACCATGTCTATTAGGCATTGGATGCTATGGGCTGGAGGATGAGTTGGGCTCAATATTTCGGATACGGTGAGAGACTCAATTAGGAACCCAGTCTATGCAAATGGTGGGTCTGACTTAACTAAGGAGTGGATCAATATTCCGGATACGGTGAGATTCATGAATTAGAGACCAAGTTTGGGTGCACCATGATTAGAGAATCATTGAACAAGAGTTGTTCACTCATTGGCTAACCCATCACCAATAACTGTTAGGTGAGGTGATGAGTCAGTTGGTGAGACCGCACCACCCACTAGAAATCATTAATCGTGGAGATTTTCGCATCTCTACAGAGGGAGTGTAGGGATCCGAGAAAATAGTGGGAGCTAATTTGTTTAAAAATAAAATCCCTAAATAAATTGGTCAAGTCAAAATTACAGTATCTAACTAGAATCTTTGACTCTCTACAGGAAAATGTCTGCGTCCAACCCATTGGCACGTATCCTAGACACACATAGACTGACTGGACCCAATTATAAAGATTGGCTCAGGAACTACAAAATTGTTTTGGGTTTTCGAGAAGTTAACCACATGTTTTGGACCAGGACCCTCCCACCTTACCAGCCTCGTCCATCCACTGAACAGAGAGCGTCTCTGGAAAAATGGATTGACGAAGATAATAAGGCCAGATATTACATGTTGGGCTCGATGTCTGATGAGCTCCAGCGCCAACATGAAGATATCGGGACTGCTCGCCAAATGTTGGCTCACCTGCAGGAGATGTTTGGTGAACAGAGTCGCGCAGCCAAATATCAAGTCACGAAATGACTTTTTAAGGCTAAGATGCGTGATGGGCAGTCAGTCCAAGATCACTGTCTGACAATGATCAAGGACATGGAAGAGCTTGAGAAGCTCGGTGTGAAGTTAGACTTGGACCTGCAGAACGATATTATTCTGCAATCCTTGACTGATGCATATGGGCAATTCATCATGAATTACCACATGCATAAACTTCAAAATTCCTTGGCCGAAGTTAATGAATATGCTGGTTACCGCTGAGCTTTCTATGAAAGGTTCTAAAGGCTCAGTTCTTGCTATGGAACGGACTTCTTCCAAAAGAAAGTCTTATGGAAAGAAAAAGAAGTCTGTGAAAAAGCAAAAGGTGGAAGGATCAAAGAAGAAGAAGGCAGAACCGAAGAAAGAAGGCCGATGGCAAAGGAAAGTGTTTCCATTGCAACAGCGACGGCCATTGGAAGCGGAACTGCCCTACTTACCTGGCCACCCTGAAGAACAAGAAGGAAGGTCCTTCTGGAGGTATGCTCGTTATTGAGTCTAACCTTACGGTTTCTTCTGCATCCAGTTGGGTGCTTGACTCTGGTTCTAGTGCTCATCTGTGCACTTCTATGCAGGGTCTTGAGGATAGCAGGAGGCTGAGGGATGGAGACATGATCCTACGCATCGGTAATGGAGCAAGAGTTGCTGCAGTAGCCGTGGGAACATACCCTCTTCGATTACCATCTGGTTTAGACTTAGTTTTAAAAGACTGTTATTATGTGCCTGCAGCTAGCAGGAATTTGATTTCTGTTTCATGCTTAGCACAAGAAGGTTATGTGATTCACCTTCTTTAAGGACCATTGTAACATTCTTTATGAAAGAAATAAAATTGCAAATGGTTTCCTTATTAATGGTCTTTATCAGCTACATATTGATGTACCTATTCTAACTATCGAGCAAAACGTGAATGCCAAACGACCTAGGGATAGTCCAAACGACAGATATCTATGGCACCTGAGATTAGGTCATATAGCAGAAGATAGGATCAACAAATTGGAGAAAAATGGGCTATTGAGTCCATTGACTTTCGAGTCATATCCAACTTGTGAATCTTGTCTTCAAGGCAAAATGACTAAACTCCCTTTTGTTGGACATGGGGAGAGGGCCACAGATCTCCTTGCCCTAGTACATACTGATGTGTGCGGCCCATTTGATGTGCCGGCTAGAGGCAATTTTGTCTACTTCATTACCTTTACCGATGATCTGTCTAGGTATGGGTATGTGTATCTTATGAGACACAAGTCTGAAGCTTTTGAAAAGTTCAAAGAATTCAGACATGAAGTAGAAAAACAAACTGGAAAACCCATTAAGGTTCTTCGATCAGATCGAGGAGGTGAATACCTTAGCCGGGAAATTCCTAGACTATCTTAAGGAAAATGGCATAGTCTCTCAATGGACTCCACCAGGAACACCTCAACTCAACGGGGTTTCAGAACGGAGAAATCGGACTCTATTGGATATGGTTCGATCCATGATGAGCTTCACAGACCTCCCTGATTTTCTTTGGGGACACTCATTGTTAACTTCAATTCTATCTACTGAATAGGGTTCCCTCTAAAACCGTTCCTACCACACCGTATGAGATATGGCACGGTAAGAAACCAAGTCTGAGTCATCTCAGAATTTGGGGTTGTCCGGCTCATGTCAAAAGACAACAAGCGGACAAGTTAGAGTTTAGGTCCTTTAGAGCTCGATTCATAGGATATCCTAAAGAGTCATTAGGATACTATTTCTACATTCCAGAAGACCACAATGTGATTGTGAGTCGACATGCCATCTTTCTTGAAAAATAGTTTATTCAAGATAGCGGCATTGGAAAGCAGATTAAGCTTGATGAGAAAGTCTCACAAGTACAACGAGCTAAGGACCAATTGGAACCAAATCAGGTTGAGCCAATAAGAACACTACCTCCTCCACCTCGTAGATCGGAAAGAGTTTTCCCGTCCCCCTGAAAGATACTTAGGTATTATTTCAGAGGAGTAGAGGAAATGTTCCTCATAGGTAATGGTGCTCATGGTGATGATCCCAAAACCTACAACGAGGCGATATCAGATATCGACTCCGAGAAATGGCTAGAGGCAATGCAGTCAGAAATTGACTCGATGCACTCAAACCAAGTCTGGACCTTGGTAGATCCACCAGAAGGTATAGTACCCTATTGGGTGTAAATGGATCTTCAAGAGAAAGATTGGTGCAGATGGGAATGTGGAGACATTCAAGGCTAGACTAGTGGCAAAAGGTTATAGTCAACGCGAAGGCATTGACTATCAGGATACCTTTTCCCCAGTGGCTATGCTAAAATCCATCCGCACATTGCTTGCCTGTTGCAGCCTATTTCGATTATGAAATATGGCAAATGGACGTGAAAACGGCATTCCTTAAATGGATATCTTGAGGAAGATATCTATATGGAACAGCCGCTAGGTTTCACATCCAGTGATACTGATCACAAGGTTTGCAAGCTGCAAAGGTCCATATATGGACTTAAGCAAGCATCTCGGAGCTGGAACACTCGTTTCAATGATGTGATCAAAAAGTTTGGTTTCATCAAAAATGAAGAGGAACCATGTGTTTTCAAAAAGGGTCAGTGGGAGCGCTGTTGTCTTCCTCGTATTGTACGTGGATGACATCCTCCTTATTGGGAATGATATTCCCATGTTGACAACAGTCAAATTGTGGTTGTCCAAGGAATTCTCCATGAAAGACCTAGGTGAAGCATCCTTTATTCTAGGAATTAAGGTCTATAGGGATAGACCGAATAGGATGCTAGGACTTTCACAGAAGATGTACATAGAGGAAAGTACTAAAGAGGTTTAGTATGGAAAACTCTAAGAGGGGATTAATACCCTTCAGACATGGTATTCATCTTTCCAAGAAGATGTGCCCCAGCACACCTGAGGAAATAGAACGCATGAGCAAGATCCCTTATGCTTCTGCAATAGGGAGCCTCATGTATGCCATGCTATGTACACGACCTGATATAGCCCATGCTGTGAGTGTCACAAGCAGATATCAGTCAAATCCAGGTGAAGAACACTGGACTTCTGTGAAATGTATCCTTAAGTACTTGAGAAGAACTAAGGATATGATGTTGGTCTTTGGTAATGGAGAACTCCAAGTCCAGGGATACACAGACTCGGATTTCATGTCCGATATAGATGATCGAAAGTCGACATCTGGAGTCTGTTTGTGTGCAATGGTGGTGCTGTCAGCTGGAAGAGTTCCAAGCAAACTGTGATAGCAGATTCCACCATGGAAGCAGAATATATCGCTGCATCAGAGGCTGCGAAGGAAGCATTCTGGTACAAGAAGTTTGCTGCAGAAATTGGAGTAATGCCATCAGATGCCATTCCTCTATACTGCGACAACAATGGCGCCATAGCCCTTGCTAAGGAGCCGAGGTCTCACCAGAAATCCAAGCACATATTGAGCGGCGATACCACCTCATCCGCGATTACCTCGAGAAAGGTTACGTCGAGGTCAAGAGAGTCAACTCCACAGATAATGTGGCAGACCCACTTACAAAGCCGTTGGGCCAGCAGAAGATCGAAGCCCACCTTGAGAAGATGGGACTTAGACTTGTAGCCAATTGGCTTTAGGACAAGTGGGAGATTGTTAGATATATGTGCCCTAGAAGCCAGAATTGGCTGACACTTGTAATACACTTCTAGGGGCAAAATTATAATTTTGACTATAATCAATAAAATGGGTTATTTTCTATCACACATATGTGTATTTAGTGTCTGTGATACATCCTTTGAGTTAATGGTAATGATAATTCATATTTTCAAGAGTTGAAAATTTAAGACATGAATAATCATTATTAACTCATAAAATGCTCCCGACCATAGGATCATCACGAGGATGGTGATTGATCCGGAAGGTTGGTGTACAATCGCTTCTCTTTAGTAGATGAGTCTTGAGTCTACGGTGTGGAGACACCGGAGCGAGAGTACAGGTACTCGTTAGAGAACGAGGGCACTGAGCGTGACCACCTCGAGTAGTCATTAGGGAGTCTACCTTCTCGTCAATGACTGACTCGATGCTGCAGTAGTGTGTCTGGTTCTTTGACCTGAGGATGCATCGGCAGTTCACCTTGAGGGTGTTATAGTTTGACTACACCATTACTCGGTCTCCTAGCCATATGGAACCCTGAGGTGTATGTTGGCTATAGCATGTTCATTGTAGGAACTGGATTGCATCAAGATGGAATCTATCTACCTCGGTGGTAGAGGAGCAGCCCTATGATGATCATGAGAATCAAGTCCAGAAGTCCATGGCCATGGCAGAGTGAAATAATAGAAAGAGTTTCTATTTAGATTTTCACATTGGACTCGAATCGAATGATTACATCATATGACAGAGACTAGGGTTTGACGAGTTTCACCTTAACCCTAATCTGATCGGGGCTCAAGATAGAAGAACTTAATCACACAGGTAGCTGCACCAAGAGGTTCGCATTCAGCTCTGATGGGTTGCCACCATATACTGCTAGGTGTCACTGGTGGATTTTGGGAGCAATTAGAATGATTTAGATGATCGATCATTCTAGCTGTTCGAATCAGAAGAGTTCTGATCCATCGAAAGGAGTTTCGATGATGTCGATGATAGAGATCATGACATATCCCATTACCATACAGAACTGAACCTAACTGGGTCACACAAACAAGGGTTTGAATCTGGTGATCATCAATTGAACTGATCTAGTTCAATTGATCTGAATGAGATTCAATTAGGTTCAAGGAAAATCGTGCTAGCACTCGATTGAACCTAACGTTCTTCTTTTACTATCATAAATAAGTTGTCCTGACTGAGCCAAAGGAGTTTGTGCTCAATCAGAGGCCTTCATATGGTCTGACTGGAGGTTGTCCAAGTCAGAAAAGGTTGTCTTATTTTGTAAGACATTACCTGCCATTTTTGGTCACCTGCCATTTCTTGTTCTTTGACTTTGGTCAAAAGTCTACCTTTGACTGGTCAAACGTTGACCATTGACACTTTGACTTTTGACCACATGTCATGCACCTATTGGAGAGCTGGTGGGGGCCTGTCCCCCTGCCAGAACCTGGCAAGGAGAAGGGCGCACGCCAAGGGTGGCGTGAGCCCAAGTTGGAGGCGCCTAGGAGTCCTTGTTGGACAAGGACTCCATCTCCCTTTTTGGATTCCAATTAGAGTTCTTCTAAGAATCCAAGTTTGACTGGTCTTAGGCACCCTCTAAGGAGGAATCCAGGGGACTCTATTCCCACCAATCAGATTTAGATCTGATTTCACAAAGGGTTGTGATTGGTTGGGAAGGAAGAGGAGTTGGATCACAGCTTAGTCTATAAATAAGACCCTGCGCCCAACTCAAAGATAATAAGAAATTCAAAAGAATCAAGAGCAATTTCCCACGCCCCAAGGCTGCCTCTCCCCTCCTTCTCCATGCCAAACCTCTCTTCTCCCCTTGCTCTCCACGTCCAAAAGGAGTTTTGGATTTGGTTGGTGCGATTCAGATCAAGAGAAAGGCGATCAAAAGCAAGAAGGCTGCGCTGCTGCAAAGGACGACTGCTGATCTTCAAAAGGAGTTTTGAAGATCCTCCAGATCAGATCCAGATCTGATTTTTGGAGGATGTGATAGAGAAGAAGAGGATCTCCAGATCCAAGCCCGAGTGGATACCGGTAGAGGCCAGGCGCTTGCGTGGCTAGATCCAGAACCTTCCGCTGCAACAGGATCATCAACAGGGTAATAGGATTACCCAAATCAGGTAAATTAAATTTGATTTAATTTATCCTTTTATTTTATTTTATTAAAATAATAAGAATCAGATCTGAAACATATCAAGATCTGATTACAGATCAAGAGAAAAAAATTTTTGAAATATATCTCTTGATCTGATCAGATCTGAACGAACCTGGTCGGGAAATCAGGATTCCCTTCACCGGTGGATAGCCGGTAGAGAGTTAGGCGCTTAGTAGTAGATCTTGATACAATCTAATTAATGGTATTCCTAATCTAATTAAAAATTAAATTAAATCAGATTTAATTTAATTTAATTTTAATTTTAAATTTTAATCAAATTAGAAATTAGGTGCGCTGATGTCCTAATTCAACTAGGAATTATTCTCTCTCATAATTGGTTTATCTAATAAATCAATTAGATTTGATTTAATCAAGTCCAAACCAAATCTAATTGAATTATATTTAATTAGACTTAATCTTAGGCCTTTAGCTTAATTAGATTAAGCTAATTAGCAATCTAATTGCTAATCAATTCTCCTACAACACTTGTACTAGGTCAAACATCAATCATATTAAATGTTTAACCCTAAAATGATTCTTAATCATTGATCAACCATCCAATCAGATCTAAATCTCTAATGTATGTGACCCCATAGGTTTGAACCTAAGTCAGTAGTATAAGAATAAATTTTTGTACCAATCAAAGTGACCATCTAATAATGGTATCCGACGGTTGAATAGGTTGAATGTATAAAGCAGCACTCTTAGAATCCATGTGAATATGGTTTCCATATAATTCATCCCCTTGATCAAAATGCTCATAGGATGACTCAGGGTTTAATTATCAATCTTGAATAGGTCATCCATATTATATTTTAAATTATCAAATCCATCTTGTGGATTATCTTGGCCAAGATTTTGCTAAATTAAAATACAGTAACGCATTATCTTCAAACTCTTGGAGTGTCAATCCCATCTTGATCACTCACTGACTTCACAAGTACTTGACTGTATGCAAAAAATCTTACGTCACTAAATTAAAAATTTAGATAGTCTGGCACCAAAGCATAGTGAGTTGCTTGCAAAGCAACGTAGTGATCTAAGGTCTAAGGTATACTTATACCTATATCCCATTAGAGCAATTCTCGACATCAAAATGCTTTAGAGTTGATCACGTTTAATGATGATGTACCCCTACATCTCACCTGTATGCCAAATCAATGTCTCCAAACTTCTTGGTTAAGAAGATAATCAATCTATATGGCACACAATAACCTACACTCGATAAATATTATCATCCTAATTAATAATGTATCATTTGGTTGCGAATAGTTCAAAAGATAAATCGATAAATTCTCTCTTTATCATATCTAAATAGTCCTAAGAACTTCATCACAATATAGGAGTTCATTAGAAGATATAAATTTATGATGAAAAATGCTATAATAAATATTTTATTCATTAATAAATTATTTATATTTACAAGGTTAGCACAACCATCAACAAGCTGATGATTGACTTTGAGATATATTTTTCAACAACTTTCACTTATCCTAAGGCCACTCGGTATAGTATCTAATACTCATCTTCGACTTGTATTTGTCAAACTCCTTTATCACCAAGGCTTTAATAAGGGGATTGGCTCGGTTCTCCTTTCCATCGATCTTATAAAGGTCAACATCACTTGGATCCACAATCTTTCGGACTAGGTGGTAGCGATGTAGTTTGTGCTTTATCTGCTAATGTGCCTTTGGTTCCTTCATCTGAGTGATGGCTCTAGTGCTATTGCAGTAGAGTAGGACCAAACCATCTAGGAAGGATGCTACTCCAAGTTTGGTGATAAACTTTCTCAGTCACACAGCTTTCTTCACGAAATCTGATGCTGTGACGTACTCCACCTCACATACTGAGTCTACCAAAGTATGCTTCTTAGAACTTTTCTAGTAGATGGCTCCACTATGTAGGATAAAGATATAACTTGATACACTCTTACTATCATCATGGTCAGATTGAAAGTTGGAGTCTATGAACTCTATAAGTTTCAAATCTAACTCGCCATAAATGAGCCACTAGGTTTTAGTATTTCTCAAATACTTAAGGATGGTTTTTACTATCTTCTAATGGTTCTCCTCTAGATCAGATTGGTATCTACTCACTACTCCTAGTGAGTATGCCATATCAGGTCTTGTACATGTCATAGCATACATGATAGATCCTACTACCAAAGCATATGAAATTCTACTCATATGTTCTCTCTCTTTAGGAGTTATCAGACAATCTTTCTTAGAGAGAAATTTCATGGCCTATCAAAAGATAGCCCTTAGAATTTTTCATGCTGAACCTCTTCAGTACAATTTTTATGTACATGGACTGGGATAACCCAAGCATCCTCTTAGATCTATCCTCGTAGATCTTCATTCCTAGGATGTAGGATGCTTCACCCAAGTCCTTCATGGAGAACTATGATGACAACCATACTTTTATTCTTTGTAGTGTGGGATGTCATTCTAGATTAAGATAATGTCATCCATGTACAGGACAAGAAATACAACTATTAGACCATTTGTTCACTTATAAATGTAGGGTTTTTTTTTGTTCTTAATTAAGCCATACATTTTGATTTTCTTATCAAAATGCATGTTCCAACTCTAAGATGTCTACTTCAATCTATAAATGAATCTCTGAAGCTTGCACACCTTAGACTCGTCTATGGATGTGAATCCTCTAGGTTGTGTCATATACACCTCTTTCATTAACTCTCCATTTAGAGAAGCTGTCTTCACATCCATCTACTAGATCTTATAGTCAAGATGGGCAGCTTCTCTAAATGGAGAGTTATGGTATTGACTATGATGAGATATTCTTCTCTATGGCATAATCTGAATGGATTTGAGCATTGCCATAGAGAACAATATCTCATCATAGTCAATACCATAATGTTGATGATATCCTTTGGCAACTAGATAGGCTTTATAGGTCTCTACCTTCCCATATGCATCCCTTTTCCTCTTGAAAACCCATTTACACCCAATGGATTTAACTCCTTCAAGTGGGTCAACCAATATCCACACATCATTGACCTTCATGGACTCCATCTCAAATTTCATGGCCTTAAGCTATTTCTTAGAATTAGACCTCTGCATAGCATCCATATAGGTGATCGAATCCTCATCATTGTTATCAAGTTTGATGGGATCATCGTCTTAGACTAGAAAACCTAAGTATCCATCTGGTTGATGTGGTACTTTACCGAATTGCCTTAATGGTGTAGGTACACTGGGCTCTAGATTTGATCTAATCAAATCTAGTTCAGGTTCAGCTACTGGTGTCAGTTTTTTTACTGATCAAACTTTCTCAAGTTCAATCTTTGAGGCAATAGTTCTTTCACCAAGAAACTTCTTTTCTAAAAAGATTATCCTATTACTGACAAACATCTTTTGTTCTTCAGTATGGTAGAAGTAATAACCCCTAATTTTTTTGGAATATCCTATAAACACACACTTATCGAATCGAGGTCCAAATTTATCTATAAATAAATGTTTGACGTAGGTCGGACAATCTTAAATCTGAAGGTAAGAGAGTGCAAGCTTACGCCCAGTCCATATCTCATTTGAAATCTTTGTAATAGATTTACTCAGAATATTGCTCAATATAAAACATGCAGTCTCAAGAGCATAACCCCAAAATGAAACAGATAGACTAGCAAACCCCATTATAGATCGAACCATGTCCAATAAAGTTTGATTTCTCCTTTTCGACCATTATGCTATGGTGTCCTTAAAGAAGTTTATTTTAAGAGAATCTCATCCTCTCGTAGATATGTCAAGAACTCACTGGATAGATATTCACCTCCTCGATCTGATCGAAGAGTTTTAATACTTTTTTTGATTTATTTTTCTACTTCATTATGAAATTATTTAAATATTTTAAATGATTTAAACTTATGTTTCATAAGATAGACATACCCATACCTAGATAGATCATCATTAAACATAATAAAATAGTGATATCCACCTTTGACAATAATGTTTATAGGTCTTCATATATCACTATGTATGAGACTTAGAACTTTACTGGCTCTTTCATCCTTTCTAGTAAAAGATGATTTTGTTATCTTTTCTAGAAGACAGGATTCACAAGTCGCCGATGATTCACAATCATTAACATAAAAAATTCCATCTTTGGCTAATATGTTTATCCTATTCTTATTAATATGACCAAGCTTGCAATGTCAAAGGTAGGCATCTATGACATTATCGAATCTAGGGCATTTATTAGTGAAGAAAAATCTGATTTTCCAGCCATAGGATCGATTTGATATGATCAGATTGAAAGCAAATATTTAAAAATTTTCTATTATGATCTGATCACATCTAAGAGTTCTTAGATCTGAATGGTATGATTTGATTACAAAATCTAAAATTAAAATTAAAACCATAACATCTAAAGTTAACTGATTTGGGTAAACCATTTACCTTGATGATGATTTGACGAAGCCTGAGGTTTCCACTTGAAATGCGCACACGCCCGACCTCTACCTAAGTCTACTTGGACTAGATTTGAATGCCTTCTCCTTTTGGATCTGATGTCAAAACTTTAGATTTGGAATCAAATGGTAATACCTTTGAACCAATCTTCGATGGCAACACTTTAAGCTATCGATCCAGGAACTAGTCATGCAGCTTTGTAGGATGAGAGGCCAACTCTTGATCTTTGATTTTTGCCCACTCCTTTGGCATGGAAGAGAAAGAGGAGATCTGGAAGAGGGCATGGAGATGGTGGGAGAAGCAAGGATTCATTGTAGTGAAATCGTGATACTAAAACAACTAGCGCTGGGTCCAATTCATAAACCTACCCAAGAGTCCCTTTGCATATGACTTTGATCAGGTCAAAACCAACATGTAGAAGGACTCTCCCTTGATCTCCATGCCCCACACCAATTTTGATCTAAATATTTGTCAAACAAAACTCAGAAATATGGCATAGAGATAGATGGATCAAGTTGGGTTGGCGCAAGGCTCCTATCTCCAAGGTGTTTGAATCAAATTCAAAATCCTTGACCCATTCAAATCCTATTTGAATGGGACACCTTACCCTTATCCATATGGGGCACATGCCTAGGGGGACGTGCACCCTCTCTCCATCTCATGGAATACCTAGGGTGCTTGCCCCTAGGAAATCTCTAGGGAGTGCATGCCCCTATTCTTTCTTTCCTACAATACGGTTTAACCTTTGACCCTTGTCCTAATCTCCTCTAATGAAATTAGGATAAGCCTTTATCAGGTTAGGACAATCCCTGAACTGACATGGACAAGCTCTAGTCAGAATAGGACAAACCCATATAGGATTTTCGAGTGAGTCTTGTCAAAATTTTATCTCATGATTTTAGGAGAATCCCTGATCTCATCAGGATAAGGCTTGTCAGATTAGGACAAGCCCTATTCTGATTAGGACAAGCCTTTTATGAAATTAGGACAAACCCATACAGGGCTTCTGGATTAGCCAAATTTAATTTATCTCAGTCGAGATGAACTAGAAAGACTATGGAAGATAATGTTGGCTCAATCGTGTGCTAGCATGATTTTTTTGAACCTAATTGGATTTAATCCAAATCAAGAACTTGGTTAGCCCAATTGATGACATCCAGACCCAAACACTTATTTGTATGATCTAGTTAGATTCAGCTCTATATGGTAATAGGATATGCGTAATCTCCATCATCGACATCATCAAAACATATTTTGATGGACCAGAACTCTTTCGATTTATCCAATTAGAATGGTCGATCATCAAGACTATTCTAATTGATTTCAAAATCTACTAGTGACACCTAAAAGTATGTGGTGGCAATCCCTTAGAATTGAAAGTGAACCTCTCGATGTAGCTACCTGTGTGATTGGTATTGACCCTAAGATTGATTTTGATGATTCCAAAATGTTGAGTATAAATGATACTAATCATGCATTTCAAGAATATATATAGAACTTTTCAAGTACTTATAATAAAAAAAATATTCTTAGAAGAAATTCTCTCAAAAGAAAAAAGTCAAAGAATGAATGATTTCAAATGCTCAAATAAAGCTCAAAGAAGAAATTTTGGAAGCCTTAATGATGGAAAAGACAGTAAAAATCAAGGTGCGAGAAGCCCTCAAAAGTTGAAGACAAGGCCACTCATGTAGAAATATATACAGAATTATTGAAGGCTGAGAATTTAAATGATCTAGTGAAAAACTAAGCTGGCTCAGTACTTAGTCAGCTCAGTGAAAAACTAGGTCGGCTCAATCTTAGAAAATATTGAAAGCTGATTTTTAAAGTCTATTGATACTGAGTCGATCTAGTTAGAAACTAAGCCAACTCAGTAAAAAACTAAGCCAAACTAGTTAAAAACTTAGCCGACCCAGTGATTGTAATGGCTAGTTTTTTAGAATTTTAATTTTTTATCCACAATGACTCTCAATGGCTATTTTAGGAGCTGCAGTGGTCAGAACTCATTCTCCAGCCACTTTCAAGCATATAAAAGGCTAGAGACTAAATGAGAAAAGCAAGAAAGTAATTTAAAAAAAAAATATTAGATTGAGTGAGGTTTATTGAATACCAATTGGAAAAAGAGAAAAAAGAGGAATTACGGCATAGAATAGAGAGATTTCAAAGAAAAATCATCTCCAACTTTATCCTCATCCTCTTAAGCATTATTCAAGAGAAGTTGAAGCATCATTTAAGCAATCCAATAGCAACTTCTTCAAGCTTCAAAGAGTTCTAATTTTTATTTTCTATTTTGTGTTGAATTCTTATACATGTATTTTTTTTTCTTTATAAGTTTCTTTGGAAAAAGAAACTTGGGGATTAGACCCATCTAAACTTGAAATTAGATTGTATAAGTTTTAGTTGGTGAGCCCATAAAACCAATTGGATTGATAGTGAACCCATAAAACTATTGGTGTAGGGTTGTGGTTGGTGAGCTCGATAAAATCAACTGAATTTATTTGTGATCTTGGATCAAAATAAATGTACTATAATCTAGGAATTATAGTAAAACTCCTAAGAAAAGCTTGGAGAGTGGACGTAGGTGCGGCGTTGCACCGAGCCACTATAAATTTGTTGTGTTTATGTTGTGCCTTATTTTATTCATTTTACTTGCTTTACTTACTTACTTACTTGAAATTAGTTTAATTCATACATAGCTTCACTCAATTTTCAATTCCATTATTGCATATATCATACATAATATAATTATTCAAATTATTCTCATTAGAAGCACATATTTGCATTAGAGCTTAATTTGACCAAGATTTTAAAAGAATCTAATTCATCCTTCCTCTTGGGTAGCCATACTTGGACAATAAGTGGTATCAGAGCAGTTGCTCTATTATTGATTTTTGACCTAACCATCTAGAGCTAAAGATTTTGACAATCTAAATGAATTTTTTTTTAATGAAGGCCATTTTATTGATTGTCTCCCACTATTATGTGAATCAAATTATATATATTGAAAAATTAGAATAAAAATTTTCATACAATCACATGATTATAATTTATGAAAGATTATAATCGATAGCTCACACACCCCTAAAGCATTAAAAGAGCATCATAAGAAAATGGCCCAACTTAATGCTAAGGCCATGAATATACTTTGTTGCTACTTAGATGTTAATGAGTTTAATGCAATTTCTTCATGTATTTTAACGAATCAAATATGGGAGAAATTAGAAACGACTTATGGAAGAGCAAATCAAAAAGAAGAACCAAGCTCCCAAGAGATAAGCAAGCTCACCCCAATATATGTCTCATGGCCCATGAGGATGAAAAGAAGAAAAAGAAGAAGAAACAAAGGAGAAAGAAAGCAATAAATAAGGAGGAGCAAGTTAGAAAAAATCTAAATGAGAAAGAGAAAGAAAGTGCTATAAATTTTTGCCTCATGGCCAATGATAATGAGATAAATATTAATAACTCTTTTTATTTTACTTTTAAAGAATTATATGAAGCCTTTAATGATCTAATGGATGAATATAAAAATATAAGACTTCAAAACAAAGAGGTTAGAAAATCTAATTTATCTTTGGCCGAAGTGAAAAATATAATTTTGAGTGAAAAAGAAGATCTATCAAAAAATATGAAAAATATGAAAAGAAAGATTTCTTAGAATAAATTGAAACTCTAACTAAGAAAAAAAAGAATATAGTAAAATCTAAAAAATTCTTAGTTAATGAAAATATTAAGCTAAAAAAGAAATATAAAAATTTAAAATTCTTCCTAGAAGAAAATGAAAATCTTCTAAAAGAAAAGAAAAAACTTTTGAAAGAAAATAAGAAATTAAGAAGAGAAGTTGAGGTTTTAAAACCTATAGCTGAAAATTTTACAATTAGCTTTCAAAATCTTCAATCTATGGTAAAAATCAATGGGGCTATTTTCAAAAAAGTAGAAATCAATTTTAATACTTCAAGAAAATAGCAAAATACTAAAAATATTTTCACAAGACCTCTAATGAAAGATCATACTATTAAATGTTTTAAGCATAATCAAATTAGCCATAAAATTTTGGATGGTAATTTTAAAAGAATTGGCCAAACTTCTATTATACAAATTTGGATTCCAAAAGAAATCTTAAATACTAACTCCTATGGATCCAAGATGGCTTGGGTACCAAAAATTTTGCAGTAATCTTGTAGGTTTGCCAAGGATCCAATAAGTTTGAAAGAGAAAAATATCCTTACTTGGATGCCTTGGATGTCAAAGATGATGGATGATGATTGTTGGTATAATCTTGTAGGTTTGCCAAGGATCCAATAAGTTTGAAAGAGAAAAATATCCTTACCTGGATGCCTTGGATGTCAAAGATGACGGATGATGATTGTTGGTATAATCTAAACTTTTCTCTCATCATACTATCAATGATTGTTAAACTTTTTTGATGGAATGAATCCTTTGATTAATATGCATGCATATAAAATTTCTTGCTTCATATAATTAATTGATTTTGATGCTTGCAATGAATTTATATCATGATTTGAATGTGTTGATCTTAAAATTCAAATGCTCTCCTCTCTATATCATGCTATGGTTTAAATGGTCTTAACTTGAATTTTAGCATGATATTTTAAGCCTCCTCATATCTATTTTGCAATTGATAAATTGAAATTAAAAGATTCACAATTGGATATGAATATTTTTGAATTGCTGAATATATAAATAAAACTAAATTTGACATTATCCTATAAAATGCTAAATTATTAAAATTCTAATAAAAATTAGCATGAAATAAGTACTTAAAGAAAAGACATAAATTATAAAATTCAAAATGCTTGATGTATCAAGCTGCATTGCATGTTAGGTTAACTCCTAAGGATTCGAAATTCCATAGTTAGATCAATACATAGAGCCAATATCTAGATTCTTCTTATTTTAACCTAAATTGATTTTGTCCCCCAACTTGAAGAATGCCTTTCATAATTAGTATGAAATAGTCTATTCTTTCTTTAAATATTTTTTTGACAAAAGAAAAGAATATTTTATGTCAAATCTAGTTTTGCATAGCTTATATGTTATCATTTGAGATAAAATCAAGAATTTCATACCTTTTTGAACCTGATTAAATGATATTTCTTAAGAAAAGAAAGATCTAAGTTTAAATAGAATATCTCTCTATGATTTATTTTGCATGATCTGTTGGTGTCAATTCAAATTAACTTATCCAAATAATTTGATCTAAATTTAATTGATTCATCTTTTTTGATCAAAAACTTTAATAATTGATATCACATTGATCATTATTGTCATGTATTTTATTGCTTTATCTTTAACAAATCGAAAGAAATCTTCTTGCATATAATCTAGTTTTCATGAATATATTTTTGACATTATACTTCGAATAAATTATAAGATTGATACCTTTATGCTTCAAATTGATTGATACTACTTAAGGAAAAAAAAATTTCGAAAAGAAAAATGTCAAACAAAATTCCTTTATGATTTACTTTGAATGATTTATTCAAATTTCTAGTTTTGGAAGGATATATTTATCTTGGACTTATAAAGCTCAAAGAAATAAATAAAAACTTTTTTCAAATAGTACAAATAAGTAATTCTCAAAAACATATCATAATTTGTATCAAGGCAAAATAATAGTTGCTTTGTCTCAAATCTAAATTTTCATGGCTATATTCTTGTTATTATAATGTTTGAGATAAATTCTTGTGATATATGTTTGAATGATTTACTTTAATATCAAAGTGAAGAGAAGTATTTTCAAGATTATATTATTCAAATTTTTGAAGCCTAAAGTTCTTATTAATTAAAATTGAGAAGTACATTTACATGGCTTATTTTTAGATTTTTAATGGATTGTTATCATTGTAAACATCTTTTGAAGTAAATAAAAGTAAATTTTTGAAAAATTTAGATTTTACATGAGTGAATGCTATGTTTATTTTAATTGAATGCATAATTTAATACTTAATTCACTCAATGCTTATTCTCTTAAAATTTTATTTAATTTTAAAATAGCTTTATTTGCAAAAGTAAGGAGGAGAAAACACTAAAGATAAAATAATTACTAACTTAGTATCAATCAAATTTGAAAATCTAAACTTAAAAGTCAAAATTGTATTAACTTAGATTAACGTGGTATCAATTAGTTATGCATAACTTAAAAGAAAAAAGGAAGAGAATAATTTTAAATGTTAAAATCTATTCTACAAGAATTATAAAAATAAAAAATATATAATAAAAAAAGAAAAAAACATGTTATGTGATGAATTTTATAATATTAAGAGTAAGAGATATTGATTAAGTTAACTAATTTAAACTTAATTATAAATATTAATAAATTTTAATAATAATTTTAAATTCTCAATCATTTACGTTAAAACTTTCTCATTTTGAGCTTTGCTTTAATTTATTTTAGACTCTCAATCAGGTATATTATAGTTTTTCCCTAACTATGCTTATATGTGGTTATTAAATTTGATTTACATAATTTAAAGTAGTATCAGATGAACAAATTGATTTTCATTATCAAAAATTATTTATAAATTTAGATATTATTCATATGCTGATTTGCATGAACTTGATAATTTTGGAGTTAAATTAAATTTGAAATATATTTTTACTATAAATAAATTAATTTTGATACATACTTCTAATTTTAAAACTTATTTAAAAATCCAAATATAATACAAAACTTTTGATGTATATTTAGAAATCATTATAAAATTATTTTTGCTCTAATACTATGGTTGACTTGCTCGATACATTTTCGATACATATCTTTTTTGAATTTAATTGATTAAAATTTTTTAAGAAAAGATTGAATATTAAAGTATATATTATACTTGATTTCATGATTAAATCTTTTGAAAAGCTCTGTTCCTCTTAAAGCTTAAAAGTATATATTTAAAAATCTGATTAAAAAAATCATACTCATTCAAAAGGTGGAAATGTCTTTGGTATTTAAATTCAAGTTAATTTTTGAAAGTGAAGTAATATTTTAAATATATTTTAAATCAAAAGATAAGTTTTCAAAAGAAAGATGATTCATTTGACTTTAATTTGACACATCTCTTATTTGAAATACTCTTAAATCTTATTGATTTTGATGATTTTTCTTAATCCTTTTCATGAGCTTTTTGATGCTGTCAAAAAGGGGGAGAAAAATATTGAGTACATGCTTAAATATGAATGCTTAAGAAACTTAATGAATTTGATGCTTGAAATCTTAATACTAATTAACTTGAATTGAGACATAAATTTGAAATAAGTATATAAAATATGTGTAATAAATTAATAATGTACAACGAACCAAAAGATTAACTGAGAACATTCATGAAGTATTGATTCATGTGTTTAATCTATACTTTATGATACTTCATGATACAAGTTGATCAAATTCATTGAAATATATTATTTATTTTTATTGCATATATACTCAAGATTTTGTTATCATCAAAAAGAAAAAGATTGTTGACCCTAAGATTGATTTTGATGATTCCAAAATATTGAGTATAAATGATACTAATCATGAGTTTTAAGAATGTATGTAAGACTTTTCAAGTACTTAAAATAAAAAAATTATCCATCAAAGAAATTTTCTTAAAAGAATAAAAGTCAAAGAAAAAATGATTTCAAATGCTCAAATAAAGCTCAAACAAAAAGTTTTAGAAGCCTTAATAGTGGAAAAGACCATAAAAATCAAGATGGAAGGAGCCCTCAAAAGTTGAAGACAAAAAGCCACTCATGCAGAAATATATGCAGAATTGTTGAATGCTGAGAACTTAGATGATTCAGTGAAAAATTGAGCTGGCTCAGTACTTAGTCGGTTCAGTAAAAAACTAAGTCATCCCAGTCTCAGAAAACATAAAAAGTTAATTTTTAAAGTCTATTGATACTGAGCTGATCCAGTTAGAAACTGAGCCAATCTAGTGAAAAATTGAGCTGACCTAGTTAAAAACTAAGCCGACCTAGTGACTGTAATGGCTAGTTTTTTAGAACTTTAATTTTTTGTCCATAATGACTCCCAATGACTATTTCAGGAGCTCTAATGGTCAAAACTCATTCTCCAGCTACTTTTAAGCATATAATAGGTTAGAGACTCAATAGGAAAAGCAAGAAAGTGATTTAAAAAGAAAAAATCATTAGATTGAGTAAGGTTTATTGAAAAATAATTAGAAAAGGAGAGAAAAGAAAGGAATTCAAGCTTGCACATAATCAGAGGAGCTTTCAAAGAAAAAGGATTCATCTAACTTCATCCTCAACCCTCCTCAATATATCATTCAAGAAAAGTTGAAGCATCATTTGAGCAATCCAATAGCAACTTCTTCAAGCTTTAAAAAGTTCTAATTTTTATTTTCTATTTTGTGCTGAATTCTTATACTTGTATTTTTATTTTTTTACAAATTTTTTTGGAGAAAGAAACTTAGGGATTAGGTCCATCCAAGTCTAAAATTGGATTGTATAGGTTTTAGTTGGTGAGCCCATAAAATCAACTAGGTTGATAGTGAACCCGAAAAACTATCAGTGTAGGATTGTGATAGGTGAGCCCGATAAAACTAACTGGATTTGTTTGTGATCCTAGGTTAAAATAAATGCACTGTAATCTAAGAATTATAGTAAAACTCTCAAGAAAAGCTTAGAGAGTGGAGGTAGGTGCGGGGTTGCACCAAACCACTATAAATTTATTATGTTTGTGTTGTTTCTTATTTTGTTTATTTTACTTACTCTTCTTACTTACTTGAAACTAGTTTAATTCATACATAGCTTCACCCAATTTTCAATTCCATTATTGCATATATCATACACAATACAATCACTTGAATTAATCTCATTAAAAGCACATATTTTCATTAGAGCTTAATTTGGCCAAGATTTTAAAAGAACCCAATTTACCCCCTTGGGTAGCCATACTTGGGCAACAATTGAGTTCTTCTAACATGAGCCCCGATAGGATCAAGGTCAAGGTGAACTCATTAGACCTAACACCTATCATATGAATAAATTTTTTGATTCGAGTCCGATGTGAAATCTTAATAGAAATTTCTTTCTATTATATTCACACTACCAAAGCCATGAAGGAAACACGCAGGATTTCTAGTTCTACTTTAAATTTTTTTTTTGAAAAATATACACAATAAAAATATTATTAATAAAATTAATAATAAGAGCTATAAATGTAATCTAAATACTCTACATGCTATAGGATTTAATGTATCATATATGCATGAATATCTGAAAAATACAATAGCAAGTGAAGTAAAATTATTTTATTGCTTTTACATGTTTAGAACACATTATCTTTTCGTGGGTAGATAATCTCCACAATCTGTGTAGGTTTGATAACCACAATGCGACCACACACGTGTCTAGCCTCCATGAGTAATCTACATGAGGCCCAGATCTCAATCAACTTCTCCCAAGTGCTAGCTCGTGTAGAAGTCTTCAACGGCTGACTTAGATCAAACTTCTTTGATCTTCTTTATGGGGTCTTTGGATGCTCCAGATTCTGAAGAACATAAAAGATGATGAAGAGGCGGTCTTCCACCAATTTTGGTGAAGTCATGACCCTCATAACTCAATCTGGAATCCCAAACCTAGATAGAGATCCTAGGGTATGCACTCACCCAAATACCTTGTGCCTAGTTTTTCTCACGCACGTAGAGAAGAGACTTTTTCTTATCTCCATTGCTTTCTCCTCTCTTCGTTGGGTTCTCTATATTCTACACATCCATAAAATCAAACATTTTATAGATCACACAAACAAAGAGAGGCATGTGAGATTGGCTTAGATCAAGAGGTTACCCATTCAAATGCAAATCCTATTTGAATTGAATTTGTAACCAAATCAGGCCATTCTTTAAGGCATGTGAGAAGGGGGAACGTGCACCCTCCCTTGCATTGAAATCATCATGAGAAACCTCTTTCTCGTGGAGAAAAGATGGTGCAAATATTGGTGATGTGGCACATGGGAAGACTAGTCAAACTAGTCTCTTATTTGACATCCAATTCAACTATTACAATCCAAATTGGTTAGGCCCAATTAGACCAGATGAAACCTAACTTATTAAGGCTTAATTATCTTAGTTAAATTCTAATCAAATTAGAAATTAATCAAGCCAATCCTCTGATCAAATCAAAGATTAAACCTTCTTGATGATTAGATCATCTTATAACCTAATCGGGTCAAATCCAAATGAATCCAATTCAATTAATCTTAATCCAAAAATAATCACTCAATCAAATTGAGTTAATTAGTGATCAAATCACTAATCAATCTTCTCTTGATCAGCCATTAGATTGGGTTGAAATCTCTAGTGTGTGTGACTCTATAGGTTCGAACCTAAGTCGGTAGCACCAGAATCATTTTCTTGAACTAATCGAACTAACCATCTAGCAATGGTACCTGACATTCAGATAGATCGAATAGTACAATTGCAGCATTCAGAACCTATGAGAATATAGTTACCACATAATTCATCCCTTTGATCTCCGTGCATAAGATGACTTTAGGGTTTGACTGTCAACCCTAGAAGATACATCCAAGTCATGTCTCAAAGCAATTAGTCCCATGACCCCTCATAAGGACTACCCTAGCCAAGGATTTGCTAAATTAAACTATTGAACATGGCTCTGGAGTCCAAGAGTGGTCAACCCCATCTTGACTCACGCACAGACTCCTGAAGTATTTGACTGTACCTAGAAATCTTCCATCATTGAATTAGAAATTCAGATAGTCCAACACCAAAGCATAGTGAGTTGCTTAAAAGTCACCTTGGTGATCTCAAGTCGAAGGGATACTTATGCCTATATTATATCAGAGCAATTCTTGATAGCAGAAAAGCTTCAGAATTGGTTACATTCAGTGTAGATGTACCCCTACATCTCACCTACATGCCATACCAGTGTCTTCACACTCCTTGGTTAACAGGATAACTAACCTATATGGCACACAATGATCTATACTCGATAAACATTATCATTCTTTAGTACAAACGTATCATTTGATCGTGAACTTATTTAAGGAATAAACGATAAATCCTTCCTTATCGATTCTAAATTATCCTAAGGACTTCATCATAACATACAGGAGTTCATTAGAAAATGAAAAATTTATGATGAAAAGGTTAGAATAACTTTTATTCAATTAATATTTTATATACAATTATATGAAATAGCTTAATCGTTAATAGGCTGACGATTGACTTTGAGATATTATTCCTAATAATCTTTCACTTGGCCTAAAACCAATTGGTGAAGTATCGTATACCCATCTTTGACTTGAAGTCGTCAAACTCCTTCACCACAATGGCTTTAGTGAATTGGTCGGCTAGGTTCTTCTTTTCGTTGATCTTCTGAAGATCAACATCACCTTAATCCATAATCTCCTAGATAATATGGAAGCGGTGTAGAATGTGCTTCGTCCACTGATGTGCTTTGGGTTCCTTCATCTGAGCAATGGCTCTAGAGCTGTCGTAGAAGAGTAGAACTAGACCATCAAGGAAGGGTGCAACTTCAAGCTTGGTGATGAACTTCTTCAGCCACACCGCTTCTTTGGCAACATCTGATGCAGCAACATACTCTGTCTTGCACACTGAATCGACCAAGGTGTGCTGCTTGGAACTTTTCCAGCAGACAACACTACCATTAAGCATAAACACATACCCCAACACACTCTTGCTATCATCATGATCAGACTAAAAATTGAAGTTTGTAAACTCCATAAGTTTCAAGTTTGATTCATCATAAACAAGCCACTGATCCTTAGTATTTCTCAAGTACTTTAGGATGATTTTAACAACCTTTCAGTAGTTCTCCTTAGGATTAGATTGGTATCTACTTACTATTCCTACTGAGTATGCCATATCAGGTCATGTACATGTCATGGCCTACATAATAGAACCCACTATCGAAGCATATGCAGTTCTACTCATATGCTCTTTCTTTAGTGGTGTTGTCGGACAATCCCTTTTTTAGAGAAAATTTCATGGTTTATCGATAGATAGTCCTTCTTAGAATTTTTCATACTAAATCTCTTCAGCATAGTGTCTATGTATGTAGACTGGGACAATCCAAGCAACCTTTTAGATCTATCTCTATAGATCTTCATTCCTACAATGTAGGAAGCTTCTTTCAGATCTTTCATGAAGAACTGTGATGATAGCCAGATCATTATTTTTTTTAATATAGGAACATTATTCCTGATTAAGAGAATATCATCCACATACAAAATGAGAAATATAACTACTGGACCATTAGTCCACTTATATATGTAGGGCTTTTCTTCGTTCTTAACGAAGCCATACGTCTATTAAAATATATGTTCAAACTTCGAGATGCCTGCTTCAGTCCATAAATGGATCTTTGAAGCTTGCACACCTTAGACTCATTTATGGATGTGAAATCTTCAGGTTATATCATATACTCCTCTTCATCCATCTCTCCATTTAGGAAAGTTCTTTTCACATCCATCTATCAGATTTCATAGTCTAGATGCGCAACTATCGCAAGCATGATCCAAATGGGCTTGAGCATTGCCATAGAAAAAAATATCTCATCATAGTCAATACCATAATATTGACGATATCTCTTGGCAACCAGACAGGTTTTATAGGTCTCCACCTTTTCGTCTGCGCCCTTTTTTCTTTTGAAGTTCCACTTACATCCTATGGGTTTTATCCCTTTGGCTGGGTCAACTAATGTCCATACATCGTTGACCTTCATGGACTCTATTTTGGATTTCATAGCCTCAAGCCATTTCTTAGAATTGGGTCTCTGCATTGCAATCATGTAGGTGATCGGATCCTCATCGTTCTCATCAAATTTAATAGGATCACCATCCCAAACCAAAAAATCATAGTATCTATCCGGTTGATATGATACTCTACCAGATCACCTTAAGGGTGTAGGTTCAGTAGAATTTGGATCTAATTGAATCAAATCTGGTTCAAGTTCAGCTATGTGTGTTGGTTCTTCCATTTGTCAAACTTTCTCAAGTTCGATCTTAGAGGCATTAGTCTCTTCACTAAGGAACTTTCTTTCTAAAGAGACTGCCTTAAGGTTGACAAAAATCTTTTATTCATCAACTAGGTAGAAGTAATATTCTTTGGTCTCTTTTGGATATCTTGTAAAGCTACACTTGTCAGACCTAGGTCCTAGCTTGTCCGTTACTAAATGTTTGACATAAGTCGGACACCCCCAAATCCTAAGGTGCGAGAGTACTGGCTTACGCCCTGTCCATATCTCATTTGGTATTTTAGAAACAAACTTACTCAAAATCCTATTCAGAATATAACAAGCTGACTCGAGCGCAAATCCTCAAAGAAAGATCGGTAGATCGATAAATTTCATCATAGACCGAACCATGTCCAACATGGTTCGATTCCTCCTTTCGGACACACCATTATGCTGTGGTGTTCTAGAAAGAGTCTATTGAGAGAGAATCCCATTCTTCCCAAGATGTGTCAGAAATTCACTGAAAAAGTACTCACCCCCTCGGTCAGATCGAAGATTTTTAATACTCTTCATAGTTTGCCTTTCTACTTCATTACAGAATAGTTTGAACATTTCAAATGACTCTGACATATACTTCATTAAATAGATATACCCATACCTTGATAGATCATCTGTGAATGTTATGAAGTAGAAATATCCACCTCTAATACTTGTACTCATGGGTCTGCATGCATCAGTATGTACTAGACCTAGGAGTTCACTAGCATATTCACCCTTTCCAATAAAAGATGACTTGGTCATCTTTCCAAGAAGACAGAACTCATAGGTCGGTAGTGATTCATAATCACTGACATCAAGAATTTCTTCTTGAGCCAGCCTATTTATTCTATTCTTATTGATGTGACCTAGCCTATAATGCCAAACATAGACATCTGACACATCATCTATTCTAGGACATTTATCGGAGGTTTGAACTACATTAACAGATTGTGATAATAGATAAATTTCATTATTCAATTATCCAATACAAATAGTAATACGATTCAAAATGATATCATAAAAATTTGCTTTTATTGAAAATTGATAATTGTTCTTGACCAAAAGGCCTACAGAAATTACATTCAATAAGAAACTTGGACAAAAGTGATAATCACTAAGAATAACTATATGAAAATTGATTACAAGGTTCATGACTTCTAAAGCTAGAACGAAAACTTATCTTTCATCTCCAACATTTAGAAATCTCTCATTTTCACCAAATCTCCTATTTACCTATAAATCCTGCATCGAATTACAAATATAATAAGGACTTTCGGTATCTAAGACCTAGGCAGTAGTATCACAAATTGAGATGTTGCAAGAGGTTATTATATAATTACCTTGCATAGCAACTACTTGCTTCCTCCTCGACCTATTCAGATCTAGGGTGGCAACGTATTGAGGATAGTGAAGGAACCAGATCTAGGGTTTCATGGGTAGATCTTGAAATTTTTTCAAGATCATGCAGCAAAAGATTTAAATAAATTAAATATTTATTTAAATAAATATGTAAACACCTCGATCTTAGATTTATTATATGATCAAGGTATGATATTAAATCAAAAATTAAAATCAAATAAGAAAGAAAAGGTTGATCAAATCAACCTAGATCTACACTACATTAAATGCAGGTATGAAGTTAATAGATCAGATCTATTATCTGAGCAAGTTAGATATTCTAACTTGTTGATCTGGGCTTGAGGATGAAGTCAAGAGCCACACATGTGTCCGACCTCTAGGAGTCGTCCACACGAGCCCACGAATACGATCAGAGATCTTGATGCAAGAAATCAGCACAGCATGCTAGTACTATACTGATCTCTCTTCGATGATCGATCCGATGCTTTCTTCTTCAAAACTTAGACTCTCCAAAATATGAGAAGGAAGAGGAGAGTTTTCTAATCTAAGATTCTCTTAGAAAAAACTCAAAAGAAGGAGAAGAGATGAGGAATAAAACAGCCCTAGAAGAAGATCCTCTTCTTCTTCTCTTTTCTCTCACCTAGACACCTAGTTTGGTGTCTATGGAACCCCCACGCCCAAGGACCCTATTCCTTTGATTTTCTCACACCCCAAAGCTCTCCCAAAGCTCTACATTCCATGCAATAATCAGACCAAAATTTACTCTAAATTTATAAGAAAAGAAGAGTCCTTGTCTAGGTCAAAAACTAGACAAGGCAGGACTAGATTTGTTGGGCACCCCTCCTCTGATTTTTTTTGGTAAATCCAGCAAGGAGAGGTGCACAAAAAACCTCTCACTCATGTGGAATTAGGTAGGAAAATAAGAAGATGGGTGGCACACATGGAAGGAGATGTTTTGGTTTATAAGGATTCTATCTCATAGAATCCTAAATCAAAACTAACTTTCTCTTAGACTTGGTCAACCACCAAATAATGATATGGAAATAAGAGGGAGAGAAGGGGCGTGCGTGAAAACCAAAGAGAGATTCTCTATCGTACAAAAAGAGAGGGCATGGGGCATGGAGGGCTAAGGTGGCACAATGTGGAATCCTAGTCTCACTAGGATTCCATCTATGATTTGGTCAAACATGGTTTCTCAAATCAAATTAAATCAAAACCAAATCAAGTAAATTAAATTAAGTTCTAACCTAATTAAGAACTTAATTAAATTAGATTAAATTAAATTTAATTTTAATTTAAATTTTTACTCAAATTAAAAAATTGGGTTGATCCGAGTCCTAGTTAGACTAGGACTAGTTCTTCCTTGCACTTGACTTATCCAATAAGCTAATTGGACTTGATCCAATCAAGCCCAAATTAAATATAATTAAATCATATTTAATTAGACTTAATCTCAACCCTCTGGCTTAATCAAATTAAGTCAATCAGTAATCTAATTGCTAATTGATCCTTCTACAATACTTGCACTAGGTTAAACACCAACCATATTGATTGTTTAATCCTAAAATGATTCTAAATTGCTAATCAACCATCCGATCGGAATGTGAACTCTAATGTGCGTGACCTCATAGGTTTGAACTTAAGCTTATAGCATAGAAATAAATTTTTATACTAATCAAAGTGATCATCTAGTAATGATACCCGACGGTCGGATAGGTCGAAAGGTATAGAACACCATCCTTAGAACTCATGCGAATATAGTTTCTATATAATTCATCCCTTGATCACAATGCTCGTAGGATACCTCAAAGTTCAACTATCAACTCTGATCAAGTTGTCCGCATTATATTTTAAAATATCAAATCCATCCATTTAATAGATTACCCTGGCCAAGGTTTTGCTATATTGAAATATTGTTGGAAATTGTGTTCCAAAGCCAATCGTCAACCTATTGATGATTGAGCTATTTTATAATTATAATTAATTTATTAATTAATAAAAATATTTTGACATCTTTTTCATCATAAGTTTACATCTTCTAATGAACTCCATTATTGTGATAAAGTTCTTAGGACTATTTAGTTTCAATAAAGAGAGGATTTATCGATTAGTCCTTAAGTTTATTCATGACCAAATGATAGGCTCTTAATTAGGACAACAACGTCTATCGAGCATAGGTCGCTATATACCATATAGGTTGATTGTCCTCTTAACCAAGGAGTGTGAAGACACTAGTATGGAATATAGATGAGATGTATGGATACATCATCATCGAATATGACCAACTCCAGAGCATTTTGCTGTCGAGATTGTCTCTGATGGGATATAGGTATAAGTATCCCTTAGACCTAAGATCACCTCAGTGACTTGCAAGCAACTTACTATGCTTTGGTACCAGACTAACTAAATTTTTAATTCAGTAATGAAAAGCTTCTGGGAACAATCAAGTACTTATAAAGTCGGAGTGTGATCAAGATGAAATTGACCACTCCAAGAGTTGGAGAAGAATGTATCACTGTATTTCAATATAGCAAAATCTTGGTCAGGATAATCGATCAGATGGATTTGATATTTTAAAATACAATACGAACAACCTAATCAGAGTTGATAGTTGAACTTGGAGGTGTCCTACAAGCATTATGGTCAAGGGGATGAATTATATAGAAACTATATCTGCATGGGTTCTAAGGATGGTGTTATACACCTTCGACCTATCCGACCGTCGGATATCATTGCTAGATGGTCACTTCGATTGATACAAAAATTTATTTCTATGCTATCGACTTAGCTTTGGAACTATGAGGTCACACATATTAGAGCTTATGATTTGATCGGATGGTTGATCAATGATTAAGAATCATTTTAGGGTTAAACAATCAATACGATTGGTGTTTAACCTAGTACAATTATTACAGGAGGATTGATTAGCAATTGGATTGCTAATTGACTTAATTTGATTAAGTCAATAGGCTGAGATTAAGCCTAATTAAATATGATTTAATTAAATTTAGTTTGGGCATGATTGGATCAAGTTCAATTGATTTATTGGATAAGTCAAGTGCAAGGAAGAACTAGTCCTAATCTAACTAAGACTCGGATTAACCCAATTTTTTAATTTGATTAAAAAATAAATCAAAATTAAATATAATTTAATCTAATTTAATTAAGTCCTTAAATGGGTTAGGGTCTTATTTAATTGGGTTGGTTTAATCTTGATTTTATTTGGTTAAAAGATCTTGTTTGATGAAGTCAAAATAGGAGTCCTAGTCATACTAGGACTCCCTATCACTTGCGCCACTTAATCCTCACACTTCATGCCCTTTTTGTTTTATTTCTTATGTAAAACTTCTCCACTCACATGGCTTCTCATGCCCTCTTTCTCTCCTCCTTTTCTCATAAGGTAATTTGTTGGAAGACCAAGTCAAAAGAGGAGTTAGTTTTGCTTAGGATTCTATGAGAGAGATTATGAGAATATAGAGCTTTGGAGATGTTTGGGTGTTGCAAAGAATCAGACGAGAAAGAGGATATCCTTGGGCTATTGTGTGTTATCCATAGCACAAAATTAGGAGTTGTTCTAGGTGAGAGATGAGAAGGAAGAAGAGGGTCTTGCTTCGTAGGGCTATTTTTTTTCATCTCTTCTTCTTTTTTTTTTAAATTCTTTCTAAGAGAGCTCTTGATCAGTAAAATCTCATCTTCTTTCTCATATTTTGGAGAGTCAAAATTTTGAAGAGAGGCATTGGACCGACTGTTGAAGAAGGATCAGCATAGTACTAGCATGCTGTACTGATTTCGTGCATCTGACTTTCGATCAGAGATCGTAGGCTCGTATGGATGACTCTAGAGGCTGGATGCATGTACAGACTGTGAATTTCATCTTAAGCCTAGATTAAAGTTAGAAATATCTAACTGCTCAAGTATGTGATCTGATCTATTCACTTCATACTTGCATTTGATGTAAGTGTAGATCTAGGTCGATACTTTATCAACCTTTATTTCTTATTTGATTTTAATTTTTTATTTAATATCATGCCTTGATCATATAATAGATATAAGATCTAGTATTTATATATTTTATTTTAAATAAATATTTCGCCACATTTATTTAAGTTCTTCCACTGCAGATCGTTAAAAAGTTTTTCAATAACTATCTGATAAATCTTGATTTGTTCTTTAATTAGTATCAAGCAAGAATTGTTATGTGACAGTTAATTTATATAATGTTTAGATTATTTCTTAGATTAAATATTAATTTTAATTTAATATTAAATTTAAATTAAAAAAAATAATGATCTGACAAACTACCATACAGGTTGTACTGCTGTTGTTACCTACTTATACGTAAATAGGTTGTCCTAGTATCATGATTGGAACTGACTCTAATCATAAATTTATTAACATTTAATCTAATTTTATTTATAATTTAATAAATTTAAAAGTTAGTTTAGATCTTAAAAATAATATTTATTTAGATGCATGGAATTGTCTAGGTCGAGTGTCTACAAATGTAAGGTTTACCCCTTACAATGAATAGGTATATCCTAGTCGTGCTGATCTAAATATTGATCATAAATTTTAAATTAGATCTAAGAGAATTTTATATGATATAATAAAATTTTAATCTAGTTTTTTCTTCAAAATATATTAGATTGATTAGAAAGATTTATGATTGATTATTTTGAAATTATTTCAATTACATGAAAATATATTAGAATTAGATCTAAAGTGATTTATGTTTCATGTTGCTATTGATAGTGTTACATGCGAATCAATCTGCAACTTAGTGAATAGAACCATGTTGTACAAATATTTTACAAACATGAAACTATTTTCAAAAAAGATGCCAAACCCAACTTGCAGCCTTAAAACTTAATTTAAATTCAAGAAAGTTGTATTGGTTATGTCTTAGGATTGTAAATTGAAGATCGTATGACATAAATTCATAATACCTTTGGGTTAATGAGTTAGTAGGGATTAGTCGATTAATTGGATTAAGACCTAGGGTTAGATATAAAGAATGGACCTTAATTAGGATAATTGACTAAATCTAATCAATTATTGTCTTAGATTAGGTCAAGGAATCTCCTAGATCAAATTGCAATAAGTTATAGTTGGCTCAAGTCCATTATTGGATTAGACCACAAAGGATGGACTTGATTCTTGGCTACGCGGTTAGCACAAACTGTTAGATTGATCTAATTGAAATAAATTTAAATCCAGTTTGATATCTAAGGTAATCCAGACCATGGTTTTTAATTGACAGCTTGCTTACTGGCCATTTTTGAATGGTGTCTAAGGTAAGCCTGGCAAATCCATTCCACTGATCGAACTTCACCTAGCCCTCTTTGGTGATGATTTATGTTTTGAGATCAGATCGTTAACTATTCGAGCTGACCCATATCCAGCTAGGTAATCAGTTTGATAATTTTTTAGGGTGCTCTTAGACCAGCCTATTTAATGATCCGTCGCGTTTAATACTGGTACGTTGTGTGTGGCTTTGGGTGAATGGTTAGTGGGAGATACATGAACAAGCCTAGTTAAATCTGACGCCTAACTCAATTCATATAATTAATTTGAAAATTTAGATCGTAATCAAAGTTTATATGATATATTTCTGAATTAATCCTATTATAAGTTATTAGCCATCGTTGATAATTGAGTTCAAATTAGTTGGATACATATCGTGGGTACAGAAAGGCTTGGTGGCTTATCTGATTGAGTGGAAATTATTGCATTCACTGTATATGATTCTCGGTGGTATACAATCTTTCTAAAATGGTGGTCTAGTGTGGCACCCAAAGTTGGGCCTGATCATTCATTTGGTTGGATGGGGCCAAGTACGGGTCATGTTAATGGTTGGACCATAACTGGATCCTTTTCTGAGAAGGCAAAGCCAACTGATCAGGGCCTGGGAAAAAATTTAAATTCTAAAAAATATTTAATGAAATAATTAGTTATGAACCTATCCTTAGATGTACATAGGTTGGCCAACCAAAATTGAGCTCGTGTATAGTCTACGTGAATTCTAGTATCCACTAAGAAATTAGGATAATTTCTTGAATTGGAGGTAGAGGCTACAAATTCGAATATAATAGTGGGAGAAACTTTTTGATTCAAGTTCAAATCTTTAGGTTTAATAAATCAATTACTAATTAAGTTTTAATTTTTCTTTGTGCAGACATGGCCACTTTCCTATCGCCTCGATCATTATTGGACAATAATAAGTTGGTGGGATCCAACTTTGGTAGCTGGTAACAAAAATTGGAAGATTGTCTGGAGCAGAACGGAATCCTATTGTGCTGACAGATCCTGCTACCTGAGGAGCGCGTCCCCCCCCCCCCCCTTTGTTTTTTTTTTTTTTCAAATTTTTGGGGGCCCCAACCCCATTTTAAGAAAAAATAGTTAGAGACATCTTATCAGAAGTGGCTCAATGACAAACCATACGGTGGTCTACAATAATGCTTGCTGCGATGAGTGATGAAGTTCAGTCAAGGTG